>WKFP01014093.1:132018-150163 GCA_011057875.1 Pterocles orientalis
CTGATATTACTGTGCCGGCATACAAAACAAAAATGTCTGTTATCACTCACACTGCAAGTACGGAGAGGAACTTTGGGCACTGTGATTATCTCGTACTCGGGAGCAGAGGTATTTCTTGCTCTGAAAAAAAAATCTCATAGAAAAATTGGTTTCTGAGATCTCTGTTTTTCTGCCAGAGGTGTTCTGTCAGGCTGAAGGAAAAGAGTAGTTCTGATAAATCCTGCAGCAAGTAACTGAAAATGAGGAATGTCAGGGGGGAAAAAAGTTTTTTGTACGTGGAAAAATGAAAAAAAAGCGCTCTCAAGTGCAGAGGGTGATAGGAAATAAAACACATTGAGCAATTCTGTTCTTGGGGAGAAAGATTAAGGCTCTTGTTTCAGACGACAGGCTGCTACTGATCTCCAGGTAGGGGGGGAACTCGTTTATTGATGTACTTTTCCACACTTTCAGGGTGTCCTGGGTTAAGCTGAGACAGAGATGATTTGTTTTCAGGGATGGTGTGGAGCAGATGCCCTTGTTCACTGTGCGCAGCACCTCTGAACAGTCCCTGTGTGTGATGTTCAGTATGAGCCAGTGCCTGTTGCTGGGAGGTGTGCCTCTGTTGGAGGTGAGAAGTGGAGTTTTGCTCTATTGATAGCACTGTGCCAGTACTTGGGTGTTTAACGGGCACCAATGCAGTTTGCCCCAGGGTGGGAGTTGCTCTGTGTTCAGGGTTCATTGTTATTTATCTTCCTTTTGCAGTCCTATTAAACTGTCTGTATCTTAACCCATTAGTTTTTTTCACTCTTCTTCCAGTACTCTTCCCTCTCCCTCAGGGTTGGGGAAGTGAACGAGCGGCTGTGTGGTGCTGTAGTTGCTGTCTGGGGTTAAACCACAACACATGCAGAGAGACCTTCTGGTGACTTAAATACCTCCAAGTGTACTTGCAGCACGGCACTACTACATCAGCAGTTTGAAGCACTCTTGATTGGGGGAATAGGGATAGAATGAGGGGGAACGGTTTGAAGCTGGAAGAGGGGAGATGGAGATGAGATGTGAGGAAGAAATGTTTTCCTGTGCGGGGAGTGAGGCAGTGGCCCAGGTTGCCCAGAGAAGCTGTGGATGCCCCATCCCTGGAGGGGTTCAAGGCCAGGCTGGATGAGGCTCTGGGCAACCTGGGCTGGTGGGAGGTGTGGAACTGGATGATCTGAGGTCCCTTCCAACCCAAACCATTCTGTAATTCTATGAAAGTGTAGACACATTTTTGAGATGACCCAAATGTACCAAAAGAAATTTTTTTTTTTTAACCTTAATTCCCCTTCAAACAGGAAAATGCTTGGAACACCTTATTCTTCACCAGAACTGTCAGCACATGTCTAACCTTTCCAAAATCTGTTATGGCACTGAAGAGAAATAACTTCAGTGTGTAACATATTTGTTTGTAGAAGAAAGACTTAGCTCCTGAGAAAGGGAGTCTAACTTGAAATTCTTTCTTGTGTACACTGAGCATGAAGCCCAGAACTTTATAATACTCATGGTATTGGTAACCTGGCAACTCTTAAATCATGAAAGATTTACACAAGTCCTGCAGAGCTGGCAATGTTTTATGACACATTCATTCACTGTAAATCAGACTTTGCCTTTTTAGAGTTTTCTTTCTAGACAGTTATGCAAATGCAAAAAGACAGGAATGGATTTAAAATGATTTTCAGCATGGGAGGATTAGCAGAAAGTGACAGACTGCCACGAAACACTCCATCGCCTCTGTTCCTGCAGCCTTCCAGTCCTGGTAGAGATGGGATGGGCAGCAGTGAGGAGAGGAAAAAATAGATTAAGGCTCTTAGTTTTATCTTCATTACTGGAACATTTAGGTGTTTGGATGGGATGATGGGTCTGTTTTGCAAGGTGCTTGTTAGAAAGTTATAATTAAAAATTATTATATAGGAAACTAGTGCAGGGCTTGATTGCACCCAGCGTGCAACTCCCCTCCTCACCCTTAATTGAAAATGAGCTCAGAAACTTTTCCTTTTGGTCACGTCCAAGGACTGGATCCTGCAAAGCCTCTGGAGTGATAATTATCCATTGCTACGTGGCTGAGCTTGTTTGCTTCTCTGGATACAGGGGAATGAATTTGCTTCTACCATGTGCAGTGCATGACTACCCTGTCCTGTTGCTCCCCTACCCCAAGTCCCCCAGATTGGAAGTGCAGTGTTTAATACCACTCATCAAAAGATGCCATTGCTCTTCAGCATCTGCATGCAGCACGGAAAAGCTCATCTTGCCCCGTGCTTGATTAAAGACTGTATTGCCCGTAGGATTTTCTATGTGCTTTCAACTCACATCCAACTGCAATTCTTAATGGATGATTAATTGGCTTAATGTGAAAGATAAATTCATGGAAATGACCTCCTGAGTCAGAGCCCTGCGCCCTCATCGTACAATCCCCTTGGATATCGGATGTAATTTGCAAAGAATTATCCCTTCCAAGGACTGGAGTTGATAGGGTCTGGTCTCTGTCACCAGCCTGGCTGTCCCTGACACAGGTGACATGCTGAGGACAGAGGTATTTTGTACTTGCAACCTTCACTTTGATTTATGAGTACCTTGTACAAGGATACATCCTCTGAAGGCTAAAGCCAAAGAAGCCGAAGAAATCTGGAAGATCCTCATTGATTAATTAGATTTTTTAAAAATTCAATTCCTGGTCAAATTTTCATTTGGGAGCTACTCAGGCTGAGTTAGAGCTTTGCATTGAAAACAATGAGATTAAAAAAAAAATTAAAAATTCACCAAATAACAGTTAGAACCTTTCTCTTTTGTTGGAGTGCCCTTGGATTGCTTTTAGAGGGCCCTCTCAGCAGTGGTCAGTCTGCTCGTGGGCTCAGCTCGATGGAGATCCTCTATGCATGTGATACCTGGGACTGGGACTTTGAGGTAAACCCTAAAACCACAAAAATTGGCTTGGCTCTGACAGCCCTCGCAGTACCCAGCACTGAGAGATCCTGACGGGCCACACAGTGTGGAGATTGTTACTGAAATGTTTTTCTTACTTTTAAGACATTTTCCCAGTTTCCTTTCTGCCTCTCAGATACCCCTGAGACGCTACAAGATCTCCTCTTTTGCCTTCTGTGTTTTTAGAGTTGTGTCACTGATCTCCAACCATGAGGTCGTGAGTTGGGATTCTCCAGAACACATTAGATCTCCTAGTGCTGACGTTTCACCCACTGTCCTGGTTTCATCTGGGATAGTTACTTTTCTTCTTAGTAACTGGTACAATGCTGTGTTCTGGATTTAATATGAAAATACTGTTGACAACACACTGATGTTTTAGTTGTAGCCAAGTAGCAGAATTTTCAGCTTCCCATGCTCTGCCAGTGAGGGGGTGCACAAGAAGCTGGGGAGGGACCACAGGCAGGACAGTTGACCCAAACTGGCCAAAGAGATATTCCATACCATAGGATGTCATGCACGGTATATAAACTGGGGCTAATTGGCTGGGAAGGGGGGGATTGCCGCATGGGACTGGCAGGGCTTTGGTCAGGGGTGGTGAGCAATTGTGCTATGCATCACTCATTTGCGTATTCTTTTATTATTATTATTATGAATATATCTTTCTTTTCCATCCTATTAAACTTTCTTTATCTCAACCTATGATTTTTCTCACAGTTGTGCTTCCCATTCTCCTCTCTATCCCACTAGGGGTGGGGGGAGTGAGTGAGCGGCTGCGTGATACTCCATTGCTGGCTGTGGTCAAACCATGACACCTACCTACCACTGTGGTCCAGGCTTGTCTCCCTGTTCCTGTCAAGTCCCGTGCCCCTTTCTCTGGCATCTTTTCTCACGGACATCTATCTCAGCTGAAGCTCACCGAGCATAACATCAGCTCTTCATCCACCTCTCCAAGCAGTCTCTTACCTCCCTCCTCAGTCCCTGGGCTGCCTCATGCTATGAGCATGATGACCCCAGAAAATACACCTTAGGGGAGAGAGGACTTCTGTTGCAGAAAAGTCCTTTTAGTAACACAGTAGTTGCTACTGTGAATATGTTTTTATGACCATTTTTGCAGCTCTTTATGCCTTGGATCTAGAACAGATCCTTACAATTGCTCATAATCGCTGTTTTTTGGCACTTTGTGAATCCTCTTTCTCAAAATATGCAGCTGGGGAAAAATAACCCTGCCCAGTAAGTGACTCTCACATGGGGAAAATAATGAGAAATGTGGAGTGCGGGAGCAACAGGCTTTCTGGACAGTTGTAAACAGCAATCACGTTTAAAAGCATCATCATCTGATCGCAGAGCATTCAGCAATGGAAAGGGAAGTGCTGTGTTTAATGAATTAAATTGTTCATTGAAAATAATGACCCGTTTCTGACTTGTAGGTACTTACTAGCTGCTTGCGCTGCTGGTAGGCTTTCATCGGCACAGGGTGTGAGCAGCTCCTGCGTGGGCTTTCTCTAAGCCTCGCTGCTGTTGCTTTGTGCCTGCTACACCTGATTTGTCTGTCCTGTGCAGCTGTCTGGATGCGGACTCTATTGCGGAATAACTGCTGTGCATATGTTAACAACAAAAACATATGTGGAATCACAGAATCACCAGCTGGCTGAGGCTGGAAGGGACCTCTGGAGGTCACCTGCTCCCACCCTTCTGCTCAAGTGAGGCCACTTACAGCAAGTTGCCTGTGACCATGTCTACATACTTTTTAAATATCACCGAGGATGGAGACTCCTCAACCTCCCTGGGCAACCTGGTCCGATGCTCGGTCACCTTCACAGCAAAAAAAAGTATTTCCTGATGTCCAGAGGGAACCTCCCATCTTTCAGCTGGTGCCCATTGCATCTGGTTGTGCTGAAAAGAGCCTGGCTCCATCCTCTCTGCATCCACCCTTCAGGTATTTAGACACATTAAGATCCCCTGAGCCTTCCCTTCTCCAGGCTGAACAGCTCGCTCAGCCTTTCCTCATAGGAGAGATGCTCTAGTCCCTTCATCGTCCTCTTAGCCCTTCATTGGACTCTCTATAGTGTGTCCATGTCTCACTTGCGCAGAGGAGCCCAGAACTGGACCCAGTACTCCAGGTGTGGCCTCACCAGGTGAAGGATCACCTCTCTCCATCTGCTGGCAATATTTTATCTGGCGCAGCTGAGGGTATCGTTCTCCTTTGCAGCAAGGACACATTGCTAGGTTGTGCAACCATGTGTGTTCACCAGCACCCCCAGGTCCTTTTCTGCCAGGATGCTTTCCAGCTGGGTGGCTCCCAGCATATACTGGTGCATGGTATTTTTCTTCCCCAGGTGCAGGGCTTTGCTCTTCTACTTTTTGAACTAAAAAAACAAATGTCCTTTAGTATTTCTGCATTAGGGCTTCAACTCCCTCGGATAACTGGCTGCCTCTCAAAAATGTTAACAACGTCGTCTTTCCATGGTACATGGCAGAGGCCTTGCAGGTCCTGTGGGGAGCTCTAAAGTGTTTTGGTTTCTACACCAAAGCATCAAGCAGGAACATCATGTTCCCCAATATTTTCCCTGGGGCAAGCTCCTTACACCTGTGTTTTACACAAATTCTTCAAAGCATAGCGCAAACTTTTCTTAAGTATGGAAACTGGTTGAGGAGATGTAACGAAAGGTAGGGTTGTCCCAGATGAGAAGAAAAGATCTGTGTAGCCTGTGAATTATTTAGGGAGGTGCATTGACAGTGTGTTTCCATCTTCTGAATGACGCGTGTTTGGAGCAATGGCAGATTCAACACTGTGCTAATAAATATTCTGCTGTCGATGGTGAGGCTTTGGCTTTCCCCGTGTCTCCCACTGGAGAGGTGGCGGCATTTTTAACATCAACAAGTAAATTTTCCTGTGGGTATCTCCAACCTGTTATTTTTCCTTTTTTGCATGAGTAGCTGTAGGTTGTGTAAGTGATTATTCTCAAACTTGTTATGAACTCCTCGGTGTCAAGGATAATGTGTGTATGTGACCATACACATAGAAATACCAAGTGTACAGAAAACAGGCTCTTCACACCACGTCACATCTCTCTTTCCAGCACAGGCTGGCAAAGGGGGGAACAGAGGGTTTCATACCGTTCCAGTACTGCTATGACATTTTCATATTATCCATGTGCTAATGTACATTTAAGGTATGAGAAGGGGTAGGAAAAGTCTCCTTTGGATGGCTCGTCCTTGGCACTTGCTGTCTTCGTGGAGTTTTTCTGACTTCAGGTGTAAGCACGTGGAACTCCAGACTTGGAGGGGTTTCATGGTGTGTTGGAAAGCCAGTGGCACAGGTTGTGTTGTTCCGCACGCCATGGCCCAGAAGAGGACCTGGGGTAGGTCTGTGATGGCGGGCATGGGTGGACTTTTATGTGGGTGCTGCTGATGATGGTGATGGCTCCTCTATCTGCTGTGCTGTATTTTCCATCCCAGAGCCTGGCTTTGGTGCCACGGAGACTAGCACTATTGTGTGGATTGTGCCTACAGCACTTGGGAGCCCTTTCCATGTCCGCGGTGATTAAACCACCCTTCCCAGGAGCTGGTGAGGTGGAAAACGCTGTGATTACTGAGCTGATATCCTGGGATTGCTATTGACAACCAAATTGGGCAATTCTCCTCTGGTTGACGAGACCAGATGTGCAGGACATGTTTAATAAACTGCAGAACAGTTGAGATGATTTGATAGCAAACCTGAAGAGAATGGATTAATAATTGAAGACTCAAGCAAATACAGTCTTTGGAAATCATGTATTCTGGCAGGAGAGCTAACGCTCCCCCTCAGCAGCTGTGCTGCCTTTGTGCTCCAAAACAAACCTGGTGGACCCTGTCGGCCCCGTGCCTTGCCCTCCAGTATGAGTATAAACCCAAATCTAGTGCTGGGAGTGAAATGCTGGTGCCAATGGGATGAAGGGTGTGAAGGGACCGGCTGGTGCTGGGGTCAGATGGGTGTTGGGGTGATGTGGGAGATGTGGTGGAGGTGCTCATCTACCTGACCACGCTGGAGAAACCTCCTTAATTAATACACTGTGTGTCACTCTTCTAGACTGGCTCCGAACCGCTTCCATGGATGTTGTATACTCATTTGAGCATTAATACTACTTTTATTTATATAAGGGAAACAGCCAACCAAAGCAGGTGTTCTAATAAATTCTGACACGAAGCCAAGCGTCGGACTGTCCAAATCAGTCAGATCAGAGAAACGCATTAAAGAAATTAAATTTTATGAAAGCTCATTACAAGGGACAATTAGTGGGGAGCAGGATCCTTATCAAACGGTAACTACGTCTTCAAAATACGAGGGAGCGCTGACATTGGGGTGGTTAGACCAGAGGCTGGGGGTCAGGCTCTGTGTAATTAATTTGTTCCGGAGCTTGCATTGAGAAATCAGATGGCAGCATATTAGAAACCCCGTAATTATTAAAGTACGGCTTACAAGACCATTCGCAGGAGACTGCTGCCTCTGCTCTCGTTGAGCCACCCAGTCTGATGCAAGACGCTTCCCTGCACGACCTCTCCAAGGAAGATGTTCTTCTACTCAAATATCTTCATATCTTATTGGGATTGTGTGTTTAAAACACCGTCATGTAGTTCAGTTAGAGGCATTTTGCCTTTGATGGGCTTGAATAGAGATATTTAACGGAAATAGTTGTGTAGCAGCAGTGGACAGTCAGGCTTTTGCTGCGCGAATGCCTTTAGAAGCCCGGAAAAGAGCAGAGGGCTGTTGCTGAGTTCAAGTAGCTTATTATCATCTGTACGTGAGGGCTGTATTTCATTTCTGTGCTTAAGAAGAGGCGAAGCACCACATGCTTTGCTTCTGTTTCTGGCTATAAAGAGGAGAGGGACACTACAGGTTTCTCCAGGCACGTTGTGTTATTCATGGAAGAAGAGTTGCGGGCAGTCAATGCATTTCACCTCCTCTCATGATGTGCTTTTCCAGTTCCTAGGACTTTTTGTTGCTTTGTTCAGAAAGTTTACTTTTTTTTTTTTTCAGTCTGAAAGCTGCTTTTGACTCTTTCTTTCTAAGCGAAGGTTTTGCTGGTGATAACTTTCTTGGACTATGCAGCACAGGTGGCAAATGCGTCGGCTGCCCATTGCTGTGTCTTGCTGTTTCTGTTTGTGTACTGACTTTGTAATATACAACGTAAAAGCAGTAGATCAGCCACACCCGATTGGAGAAATCCTCATCTTTCCTAGTGCCTTGTTTTCAGCAGTGATCAAAAGCAGATCCCAGGAAACAAGTGAGTAAGGCAAGGGTGGAGATGTGTCCTGAAAACACTATTCCCAGGCTCCAGGAATTTGCTTCTTGGGCATTTCCAGACCCAAGATTGGTGTCTTGGTGTTTAACAACTATCTAAGTCATCTCTTTAGTGATTTTTTTTTTTTTTTTAAATCTTTCCTGGAAGGAGTGAAAGGTTGGCATAGTTGTGTCCCTCCAAGGGACAGCCAGTGCCTCTGGGTGGATGTGCAGCACCGTGCACACATTGCTATGTACAAAGCCCTCCTGCTCAGGAGGGGATGCCATTTCCAAAATTATCCAAAAAACTGTCTTCCAGGAAGCTAAAAGACCACACCACAACTTGCTGATCTGTTTGCAGCGGTGTGAGCACCCTACCTGGCTTGGCCAGGTAGGGTGCTGTAGCATCTCCTTGGCCCACCAGGATGCTGTAGTGAGGCTCATTGAGACACTCCCCTGAGATTACAGGGATCTGAAAGACATTGTTAGAGGTTTATGGGTTGTTTTAACAACCAAAGTATTTTTCTACGATATTTCTCATGCACTGGTTGCAGCTGGAGAAAATTAGCCATAAAGCCAACTTGATTTTAGCTTATGATTAGCTTGATTTTTAGAAGTTGTCTCTGTTCAATTGCCCTTCTGGGAACTTCTACGTTAAAATGCAAATTGTTTCTTAAGAGCCTGGAGTTAAGCTCTCTAAGTGTTTTTTGGTAGAGGTGTGCGCACACACACACCTAGTGGATTATGCAGGAAATTAAGATTTTTCATGGGGTGAGGTTTAGCCGATGCAACACAGCTCAGGAAGGGACACCATGAATTATCTGAATTATAAGGTGAGATATCTCTAGGTCCTGTGGAAAAGTGTTGCTTTGGGGATCATCCCCTTGCATCTGAGAAGTGCAGGAGATGCAGGGCTTTGGTGATGGAGCAGTGATGTTCCACGTCCTCGGCAGAAAGCCTGGTGGAGGCTGTTCCTGAGCACCTGGTAGGTTCTATCCATGATCCAAAATCATAGAATCATAGAATGGTTTGGGTTGGAAAGGACCTTAAAGATCATCAAGTTCCACCCCCTGCCATGGGCAGGGACACCTCCCACTAGCCCAGGTTGCCCAAAGCCTCATCCAGCCTGGCCTTGAACCCCTCCAGGGATGGGGCATCCACAGCTTCTCTGGACAACCTGTTCCAGTGTCTCCCACTGAGGAGTGATAAAAGCCTTCCCACCCTGCATGTTCCTGTACAGCACAGGAAAGTGATTTTAGAAGCATTTTATAGTGGCTTTAAAGAACTGCCTTGTCTCCTTGCCTTGCACATCACCTGCTAAAGCCAGTTGCCTTAATTACCACGAGTCCAACTCTTCAGGACTGAGAGGGTATTAAAACCAGTAAATGTAAAACATCTCTTTATATCTTTATGTATCTATAGAGTCGAGCCTATGGGCAAGTCGGTTAACCTCTCTGCCTCATTTTCCTCGTCCATAAAATGAGTCTAATAATCACCTACATCACAGGAATATTTAGAGAATTAATGTGCTTTGAAGGTGAGAAGTGGGCTGTGAATAGTGATCGTAGTGAAATAGAAAGGGGGGGAAAAAAGAAAAGAAAAACCTTCCTCAAACAACAATTTGTTTATGATGTGTCTTTTAGTGGAAGTGCTGGCGTGAGTTCCTGTTCGCTGGGTTATGGGAATTTAGAACTGGAGAAAAAGTTTCTCAAAGAGCCATTTGGTTAGTGTGCGTTTTCTTGATTTGTGCTTCCACCCATGTTTTACACTTCCAGCGCCTCTGTGCCTCTTTGCAAGGGATTACTTCCTGTGTTTTAACTGGTTTTTGGAAGTCTGAGCATCAGGACCTGCACAGAATGGGGACTCTGGGGGTGTCCGTTTCGGTGTCCCTTGAGCTGAGCCTTTGCAGTGTAATTACACTGCTATGAAGTGGAGCAGGACAGGACTGTGCATCCTTTTCACGCCTACACCTCCCTATCCACAACCTTTTAATTGTGTAATTACCCGAAACGCCCCCACTATTGAAATTCCGGAGTTTTTAGGAGACTTTATGGCGGTCCCAAAATAGCTTTATTGGACATTCCCATGTAGTGATCCTCGCTGTGTGATGGTGTTGAGAACAAATGTCACAGATTTTGAGTATCTTAAATATATTTTGATTTTGAGTCGTAAGCAACACGAGGTCATTAGATGTGCAGGGAACTCATGAAAGCACAAAATTTCAGAAGATGCTATCCTGCCTGTAGGTTTCATGCTCGTGCCATTTCCAGCTCACCACGGGAGGAATTACAGGCAGAGCATCAGTCTTCAGAGAACATAATTCTTCTGTCTGTCTTTCTGAATGCTACCCATAGAAATACAGGCACAATTAGGTTAAGAGCACTGAACAAATGTCTCTAAAAGAAAGAAAAAAGGATGACTCATGCTATTTATTCTCCTACAGCATAAGTGTATACCCCTCTATCCCATAGCGACATCAAAAATATGAATCATTTCTGCATTAGCCAAAGCCAACGTTGGGCGCTGCCGGCGGTACACTTAGAGTCGTGTCAAAATGAATCACCATCACTGGGTTGCCTTTGTCATCCTGTACAAATTATACCCATGGATTGGAGGCACTCCTCCATCTTTGACATGAATATTCATTCACGATTAAAAAGCACTCGCCCCGCTTTGTCAGCAAAAAGAAAAATAATAGAGCTGCTGCTGCTGTTTTGTGATTACGGCTGCTCGGTTATGGCTTGGTGGTTGACGTTAGAGAACAAAGCCAAGGGTGGAAGTGTGTGAAAAAGGTGCTGAGGGGGTTATACAGTGTCCAAGAGCCACTGTGCTCTTAGCAAGGCTTTGCGCTTTTATGCCACATTTTTTTTTTTTTTAAAGATGATCTTGGAGCTTTACAAGCCTTGAAAGGACTCTCCGTGTTCCTGCTGAGGCAGCACATCGCCCTTGTTCGGTTGGATTAACCGAGGCACAAAGCAAGGTTATCGTTGTCAGAAGTGCTGAGCCTCCGCAAGTCTCTGGGACCCCGTGTGGGCTCTCAGGCAACCGGGTCCAAACGACTTGTTCAGGGCAAACCCTGAATTTCTATAAGAGCTGGAAATAGAAATCCAGGAGGCCTGACCTCTGTTCTGGATATTAAACCCGTAGCCACATTTCTTCTTGCTACATGTAGTAAAACGACCTCAGAAAACTGAAGCATCAGCAAAGCGTGGTCATAACTGGGATGGTTTGCTGAAGATGGCCATTAAGAGAGTTTTGAAGAGCAAACACAGCAGCCTGAATCTGCTGCTGTTCTCAAGGGCTTCCTAAGGGATGCTCCATCTCTTTTGGGGAGAAAATAGAAAAGAAACCCCCTCTCTGAACAGCAAGCCAGCACCAGGCTGGTGTTCCAGGCACCGCAGCGTTGGTGGTGATCTTTATGGAGATGTCACCCCATCTGCACTGTTATCTGCTTCATTAGGACACAATATCAGGACAGGAAGCTGTACTGACAACAATATGGTCTGAGCATCTGTGCCGCAGCTAGAAAACGGCTGATGGTGGGCAGGTACCGCTTACGTCTGCAGCTACTTCTGGTCAGGGTCTGGAAATAATGACGTAAATTGCACTGGGTTTATTTTGGGAAAGGCAGAGCTGTTTATAGTGGGTGATTCACATAAATGTTTGATTTCTCTATGGGATGATGCTGTGTGTAGGCTCCAGGTGGCAGGGGGAATTGGATATGTCTAGTGTGGGATGTGTGGAGAGGAGAAGCTGGAGTGGAGCTGCACTGGGGACAGTCTTCTCTCCAACCTGAATCTCCTCGAACTGCTTGGGAACTGGTGGTAGTTTTGTCTCTAGCTGGGATTCTACTCTGCCCAGCTGGTCACTGATCCTCCCCCTCCCAGGGATGGGGAGAGAATTTAAAGGGGTGAAGGGAAAAGAGACTCGTGGGGTGAGATAAGAACAATTTAATAACTGAACTAAAATAATAATAATGATAACAGTAATAAATGCAAATGAGTGACACACAGTGACACTGCTCACCACCCCATGGCCAAGGCTCAGCCTGTTCCTGGCCAACGATCCCAGAGCATGGAGAGTCCCGAAACCACAATCCCAGAACAGAGATAAGAGCCCGAGTGTCCGAGAGACTGAGACGACCCTGAGAGAGGGGCGACCCGGAGGGAGACAACCCGGAGCAAGAGAGAGCCCTTCCGGCCAGAGCCTCACCTCTCTCCTGGGCATGCCGGGCATGGGATGGAATAGCCCATGGGCCAGTTTGGGGCTCAGTCCTCACCCTGAGGTGGAATCCTGGGCTAGTGATGGGGCTGTGCTCCCTCCCAGCTTCTCCTGCTGCCTGTGCCCCCAGTTAAGATGGACCTAAAGCTCCTGCTTGGCTTGGGCAGGTCCCACAACCAGTGAGCACAGTCTCCTAGGCGTTTTGGGCAGAGTACAAAGGTAGCACACGTCTTCTCCAGTGACATACCTGCCATGGTTGGAATATAACCATGATCACACTGAGCAGCTTTTGCTCAAGTGGCATCACTGTTTTTGTGCAAATCTACGAGGGTTTTTCAAGGCTCGCCATGTGCTGTAAGAGAAAGCTGACTCTTTTGTTTGAAGCTGAATTATCACTTCGTTTTCTCTTTTCCCTGTGAAAAAACAGGGGAAAGAAGAAGTGTTCATGCCATCAGCCAGGGCAGACCCTGGATAATCTTCCGATTGGCTTTGGCAGTCCATGCTGAGATGATTGCTGGTGTCCCTGCTCCCTCACTTCTGCCCTTAGGTGTAAACGACTCTGAGCTACGTACTTGCAGGGCAGCTTGCTTGGGGTTTCGGGAGTCCCACCGATAATACCAAGGGGATTGCCATTAGGCAGCTTGGAGAGGTTAACACTGTCAGCAAGGGGGAAACGTTGATTTTTTTCACCTTCCTCTAAGGGAAGGAAAACTGACAACTTGTGATTGTTTTGGACTGCTGGAAGGAGGGGTGAGAGCTGGTGAGCTGCAGAGACCCTCTCATGTATAATTATTACAGCTTTGAATTGCAGGAGAGCGTTGTAAAACCCTGGACCCTTCACATCACTAAATGATAAAACTATTTTCTTGTCAATGCCACATGTCCAAAAAGGAATAAACCAGAGGAACAATTATTGCCGTAACAGATAACACTCAGCATCTGAAATGGATTTAGCAAAGCATTACTAAAAGAAAAAGAAATGAAAGGTGTAAATTAAATCTCCATAATGAGGGATTTGCATGATATCAAACATTAAGATACTCTATTAGCTGATAAATAACCCTTGTGCCGGTTACCTCCGGGAGTCATGTTTGCATTTTATGATAATTATTTCTTGTCTTGGGGCATTTACTAAGGAAAAAGCCCAGAAAGTTAACAATAAATTTTTATAATTAAACTTCAAGACGAATTGAGAATGTGTAGGCATAAATCTTTTCATTTGTGCCAAGCTGTAACATTTTGTTAGCACGATATCAACTAGTTTATGGAAATATCGCCAATTATGGCCATTTCCATACAAATGAAACAAAAAATACTGACAATAACGGTGCAAGAAGCATATTGTGATACTCCGTGGAAGTGACTATGTTATTAATGAAGACAGCTTCAGTTAGCTTAAGAAAATGCCAGAGCCACTTCTAATGAAAGGAAACAAACAGAAGCTGAAGAATTAATACGATCACAATTGTCCTCTCCCTGAAGAGTGGGCTTGATCTGGATCCTCTGTCTTTAGGCGCTCTTAGATACGGGAGTGGGAGAGCAAAAGCCCTAATCCCAGTTCTTATACTGGTTTGCTGCGTGATGTTGTTGGTTACTTGACCTATGGATTGAGTTTTGGTAAAGGCATAATGGCAAACAAGACAGCAATAATGGCAGGTCTCTGCAGAAGTTATCACCAGGTCATTGATGAGGAGAGGGAGGAGGATATTTCAGGTCCCCTCCTCCTAAACCCAAAAATTAGGAGGTATTTACCCACCTCAGGAGGTGAGAATGGATGTATCAAAAGAGAACTGTTACCATACCCCACATAAATACCAAAGTCATTCTTCTACATAGTTTAGAAGATGATCTGTACCATCCACACCACCTCATCCCCCTAATTCACTCAGACATTGCCTTGCATAATCTATAGTTGCTCCTTGTGTAGCACAGAAGGTGCTGGGGACACCAGTGTCCTCCGAACCAGCAGACTGGAGGGGAAAAAAAATAAGTTGACAGGTTGGTTTGGTTTTGATGAAGTTGAGGAAGTCAACTGGGATAACCAAGTTGATGCTGTAAGACTCGGCCTTAATGATGAACGTGATGAACTATTCAGAACAGAGAGGCGAGGATTGAGGGGATTTGTATCGATCAGGAAAGATCAGAATGAAAAGGATGTTTTGCAGGGTTCATTTTTTATTTTTTCCTACCTGTAAAGAAGCAGCCGGATAGAAATAGATTCTGCGGTTTAAAGAAATAAAAGGGAGTAAATCTTTTGATTAACTTTAAACCCTGACAAATGGAGAAGCTTTCACAGCATTGACGAGCCCAGAAAGGCAAAATAATTTTTTTTTTTTTCTGTCTATTGCTTGGCATTCGGAGGGAGCGGGGTTCAGGGGAAAGGAAGGTTACCTCTGCTGTGGGGAGCGAAAGCCAAACTCTGTCCCTCAGCCTGCATTGGGGGGGTCCCTGTTGGCTTGAACCACCGCTGAGCTTCAGGATCCAGATGTGTTTGTTTTTCATGGGCTTTCCCTTCTGCTCCTGGAGTCTGTTCTGTGTCACCCAGTGCTCTGCCTCTGGCCCTCTGACACCTCCCTTGGGTTGTTCATTAAGGTGTATAATCATTTATACATTAATAATTAAGAGTCTTGTAGCAACAGGATGAGGGGGAACGGTTTGAAGCTGAAAGAGGGGCAATGGAGATGAGATGTGAGGAAGAAATGTTTTCCTGTGCGGGGGGTGAGGCAGTGGCCCAGGGTGCCCAGAGCAGCTGTGGATGCCCCATCCCTGGAGGGGTTCAAGGCCGGGCTGGATGAGGCTTTGGGCAACCTGGGCTGGTGGGAGGTGGCCCTGCCCATGGCAGGGGGTGGCACTGGATGGGCTTTAAGGTCCCTTCCAACCCAAACCACTCTATGGTTCTATTTCAGCGTATACAGGTAGCTGTGAGTGGAAAGCAGGAGTTGAGTGAACCGTTTATGTGCTATTTAGCTATTTTTCTTGTTTTCTTACTGTTCCTTGGTGTAGCAAAGGAAACATCCTTTGGACTGGTGCATTTTTGGCTTTTTTGGATTACAAATCACCCAGTGCCCAAGTAGCATCTGTCTCCATCGGGCTGAAGGGATCCCAGAGGCTCGCATTCCTTCTGAAAACAAGCTATGGTGGGATTTTAGATATATTGGGATTTTTTTTTTAACATTATTTGTATGTGTCTTAGTGAGGCGGTCCTGCTTAACAGCACACTGCAACAGATGGTTTTATTAAATAAATTGTGTTTATAGCTTAAAGGCAATAATTTTGTGGTTGTTGGATTGCCTTTGTGTCAATACAGGAGACTCCATGTGATGCAATAAAAGTGATCCCATAATAAATAAAATAACTGTAGGGAAGTCTCATTCCTACAGGATTTGGGCAGGGTCTTGGTGCTCTGGGAGTGATTAAATCTCAATTTTCAATGGTGGCTAATGGAACACTTGATTTTTGGGTGCCTGAAATACTTCAGGTTTCTCTTTTGGGACTGTTCGGTTGGGATAAGGCGTGTGCTTTGTGTTGCTGAAATTAAGGCTCAGGATGGCCAAAAAACCAGAAATACCCAAAGAGAAATATCTGAAGGTGATTGCCATGCAGCCGTTCAGGGATGGTGTGATCCCTGCCCTGGTCTGGCACGGTGACAGCATTTCATTAGCAGAGAGCCCAGGGTGGCAGAGGCTTTCTGCACAGCCTTCAACATTAAACAAAGAAATGAAAACAAAAAAGAAAAAAAAAAAGTATAACAAAATAAAACAAAAGCTGCTTTCATCTCTGTGGCATCTTCCTGTGATGGGGACCGTGCAGCAGAGGAGCAAGTGACAGTTTTGTAACAGATTGTCTGAGAGTTTGTGTGTCTGGAGGTAGAGAAGGAGATGGGTTGGAGAAGAGAAATGCGGAGCTGACAGCTGGTTAGGGCTTTTGAAAGAGGATTGCAAAGTATGCCCAGTGTCCTTAGCAGGAGGCACGTAGCCACAAACACAAAGCGAGCGGCTGGCATAGTCCCTGCAGTGATTCAGCTCAGCAAAACTCAGCCAAAAAAGGGGAGAAAAATAACCCCAAAAGGCATTGCAAGGAATTCAGAGAAAGTCCAGTGAAATTTGGGATGGAAAGAAGCTTGTAATGCAGCAAAATCTGCGGTGAACAAAACAATTAAATATCATTTATGGCAACGTAAAAATAGTGTTTCATTTAGCACAGCCCAGCTGTTAGAATATCCTGTGCAGCTAAAGGCAGTTCTCCTGCTTGGGGTTGCTTTCCAATCACCTTCCTCGTTCTTGCCTGAGTGTTTTAATTAACCTTTTCTGCCCTGATCCCACATCCCCACTTCTCCTGTAGCGGTGCTCTCACGGAGCTGTGATCCTGATCAGCCACACAAAGCAGGGCTGGAAGGAGAGGGTTCCGATTAGTCTCTGTCTCCACACAAGCCAACTCCTTCCCTAGCCATCCGATGTTTGCCGTCACATTGAACTGTTTCTTTTTCATTTAAGGAATGAACATAAGACTGAATTTGTAAAAGCTCATTTACAGAAGGCTTTAGTACAATAACACACGGAATAAAACCAACGATTTAATTCCAATGAGCAGCACGACAACACAGTACAACGTGGATGCTTTGCTACCACGTACTTTAATTTACTCTTTTCCAAACCTGTAGTCCTCTTACTTCTCAGTTTGTGATTTTAAATTGCAGATACTCAACACTCAGGAATAATTCCCGGCTGCTGCCAGAGTGTGCTGGGAGCCCACGTGTGGCCCCGGAGCATGGCCAAGGTGTGCTGGTGCATGAACCGCGAGGGACGAGAGACCTTGCTCTGGCTCTCTGTGAACTCAAAGGGAATAAAAAGCTGATTAAGCAGTTGGTAGAGTTAGATCTTACAAAGTAAAAGTGAAGGTATGAGCAGAGGGATGAGGCTGGATGTGCTTAACAGTGACAAATAACAAGGGTTTGTTTTTTTTTTTTTCACTGATGTAGCTTGTTTCCTCTGAGTTCAAGGTGACAGCACTATATAACTCTCAGGAACAACAGGTAAACAAATCCTCTGGGCTTTTAACAGGCAGTTTTTGAATGATTCATCGACTGGCCTTGTGGCTCAGGGCTTCTTCTACTTTTTGCCTTGTGCTGCTTCTTAGTCCGATCCCTGATCTCTTAGAAATCTGTCCCCAGGACTCTTGCATCAGCTGCGTTACCTGGAAGGCAGCTCTCGGTTTGCTATCCTTGGAAAATGAAAATCCTACAGCTCACCGTCCGTAACTTGCATCCTCATTAAGATTATCCAGAAGAGTCTTGGCTTTGTGCTCACCTACCCAATTAATCTGGAGCAATGTTCAGTTTTGGTTGCAAATTGGTTGCTAATGACCAGGCAATCATACCCTTCTCCTGGTATTGTGCAGAAGATAATTACTGCTCTACAGGCAGCAGCCTTCCAAGCTGAAGTTTCACTGGTGACCCACTCACAGCATACAGCAGTATGAAAGTATTTTCCCCGTGTAACCTTGTCCTGGTTTGGGCTGGGACAGAGGGAACTCTCTCCCCAGCAGCTGGGGTGAGGCTGTGTTGGGTTGGTGCTGAGGAGAAGCTGATCACACACTGATGGGTGGAGCTGCTGCCAGGACACTCAAGGACTTTCCAGCTTCTCTGCTGTGCCCGTGTCTGCAGGGGCAGGAGAAGCTGGGAGGGAGCACAGCCCCATCACTAGCCCAGGATTCCACCTCAGGGTGAGGACTGAG
>WKFP01014094.1:0-10788 GCA_011057875.1 Pterocles orientalis
AAAAAAAAAAACCCCCCCCCAAAAAAAAAAAAAAAAAAAAAAAAAAAATCAAACCACCCCACAACACTTTAATGAAGAAAATTGTCTTAGAAAACAAACTAAATGCAAAACTCACAGTATTTTCTCTGGAAATGTTTGTTTCACTGGCACACTTTGAGGCTGGAAATTGAATCATGACCTGTGTATCTCTGATGTACACATATGTCAATCAGCCTGCCAGCGATGTGAATATTGCCATCCTTGCAAGTTTTTGGGAACAGGGGGAAAAAAAAATACACGATTTTCAGCAAAGAGCATACATTTTATCTGCCAAAATCTCTCCTGAACTTGACCCAGCCTAGAATGAAACAGAATCTTCCTTTCACTTCTAGGTGCACAATGTGCTGGGTCAAAGTACCAGAAAATAAAGCTAGGAAGCTGACTTATCCTTTCCAAGATCCTACTGCTAAGTAACAGCAATGTGGAAGATAACTCCAGCCAAATGTGGAGGGGGCAGGATTAAACTCGTGGAGAGAACGGGGCTCGGAGGGGAAGGGTAGATGAAAACAAGAATGGATATAGTCCAAACTTGCTTAGACATGGTCCTGAGCAACCTGAGCCAGCAGCAGCCCTGCTCTGAGAGGGGCTGGACTCCACGCCCTCCAAGTCTCTCTCAACCCAAACCATGCTGTAATGCTAACAACAGCGGAACTGGTGGCTGCCAGAAGAGTGACTGAAGTCTGCACTAAAACAGGAAAAGGATGGCTGAACAGAGACTCCATCAGAGAGTGCCTGAGAGAAAAATCTAAGAAAAAACAGGGAAAGCAGAGCAAGGAGACCACCAGGAGTTGTTCAGGGAACTAATCTGGGAACTTTAGCACAAGACAATATATCTCATGAAAAAAAAACAGGCAGGAGAACCAACTGGCTCATCACGAACACTAGAGGAAAAGGAGCTAAAAAGCACAGGGCGAAGATAAGAGATTCCATAAAGAGTACTTGAACTGGGAGCAGAGGGAGGAAGCATCTCCAAACGACAGGGAGAAAGACACAGACATCAAACTAGGTATTGAAATGGGTAAGAATTTAGATTGGCTACGGTATCTTCCTAGCAAAAGTTATAACTGACTAAATGCGAACAGGATTTAGATAAACCACTTAACTATGCAGAAAGTAAAAGGTACATTGCTGGTGACAAATAAAAAAAGCAGCAAAAGCAGCTTGTATTGTCAAAACACACCTTCCTCCACAGCTCATCCTCCCCAGTCCACAGACACCCATAAAACCCTCTGCATAAGCACATGGATCATACTGTCTAGGGTTGATCCCTATAAAGCATGACAGAGTATTATTAGACACCACTAGCTCAAATAGCAGCGGTCTGCCTGGTGAGTAGCTTCCAAACCTGCTGATATGTTGCGCCTATTATTTTTAACAGCTAGGAAACAGCACACAAACTACATTAGAACTAACTTCTTCAAGTAAACAGAAATAAGCCCTTGAGTCTGGAAATGAGTGTTGAAATACATTATGATGATTTAATTGCATAGCTTTTATCCTTCTCCCACCCCATAATCTTTATGAAGTTCACACTTATCAGGACACTACTCAGTATGTTGGTTGTTCTTACTCATTGTGCCCCCTGCCAAAAAAAAAAAACACCAAACTGTATACAACACTACGTACAAAGCAGAAACTTATTGCAGAGCACTGATATGTTAGATTAATATTGCTGAAATAGTCAAATGCCATATTCATCCCACTGAAGTAACACGGTTATTATCCCTATTTAGAGATACAACATTAAAGCATACAATTAAGGATGGACTTATTCACCAATCTCAGCTGCCTGATCTGAGATATCCAAGAACTTAATTTCTTTCAGGCTATGTTACACAGCAAATTCTATACTCGAAGATACCTGGCAGTATCAATTGTGTAAACACACCCCCACTCCAGCACTCCCCCCTGTTAAACCAAGAAATACCACTGATACTGCACAGCCACGATTCAGATGTCTTCACCGAGCAAGAAGAGAATCTTTTCTGTTTTCTGCTTTATTTGCATTGTATCTCCAAACTTATTCAAAGGAAACAATTGCCCTAGAGACTAGATTTATTGCCACCCAACCTAGATGGAGTCCCCAGTGGATAGGGCAAATGTATTCTGAGGAATGCTTCTCTGGGGAAGAAACAGAAACCACTAAACTACAGCTGGATAATTAAGGATTACAACTTAATAAAGGTAGGCACAAAAGATGATTGAGCTATGGCTGCTTCATCAACCTTAATTATCGCATTTCTTAACACCTGAGAATTTGACCCGAAACCTTAAAATGATAATAAACTGCATGCAATAGCAGAATCACTTTCTCTTTATGAACACTTGCAATCCTTCACATTACGAAACCAGGGCAAGTACACCATCTAATTGCCACAGAACCCATACCTACCTGTTTCTAGTATTTCTAATGTGCTTATTATCACAGTTTTTAAGAAACAAAATTAAACTACCAGCACCCTGGTAGAAGGCATCTCTCCTTGTCTTTACAACAGAAAGACCAAGTTTTTGCATTCTGCACACTGCTAAAACCTGAGTCATTCTTCAGCTACAAAGTGCATCTTTCTGAAGAATACCCATTACAGAAGCTACAGTTACTGCAAGTACATACCAAGTTAGACAATACTGCCTCAAAGCCATACTCCAGTCAACTACTTTGATGATCTGACAGTCATGCCATAATGTAGGCAAATTAATAACCTCCTTTTTTGAAGGAAATCAGATCACCAAACCAAGTTTTTATCTTCTTCACCAAATATTCCAAAACCACCCATACTCAGGTACTAGCCTACAGTAATGTTGTACAAATAAAGCATGCGCTTCAGAGAGCTGAACCTTAAAGGTGAGCAGCTTCAACTTCAGGACAATATTTTACTGAGAGCTTCAGTACCTACACATTGCTTTTTTACAGATAAAAGCATCGATCTACCAAGGCTTTCCATAAAATGCTGGATTTTTGATCACTGTACTGCCAACAGGAAGCTCCCCTCTTTCAGAGTTCTCATTTGTTCTCTCACTGAATGACTTTCAGCACAATAAAACTATTCTTCTGCCTACTCTTAGAGGTGTGTTTTCATGCATTTCAGGAAGAACACCAACCATACCAAAATACGTATTTTCTACTTTTAACCACCAGAGATGAATAAAAGCAAATTCACAAAAGGTTCAAGAGAATCTGTCCCACAAACGCAGCATACTGTGGCTTTACATTAATTGTGCATGTGCCATTTTCTGTATGATGGTTTTAAAAGGCATACAGTGCAAAGATCCCCACAGCTTGTGGGAGGTCATTTTGGTTGAAACTGTGACTTAGAAACGTAATATTGTATGACCTTTTGAGATAAGAAAAAGGATATCATTAGATAGCCCTAAAAAAAAACCAAAAACCCACCCAGCAGTACCTCACACCTCAGAAACAACACAGAAAAAAGCAACAATGAAAACAAAACCATGTCACTGTCTTCATTATTTTACTCAGACAACGCTTCTTGGTCTAGATCCAGCCATGATATTATGCTGATTAGGGCAGGGTGTAGGAGGTGGGAAGAAACTGTTTTCACTGCTTATTGTTTTAGAGAAAAAAGCTGAAACGTTGCTGGGCAGGACTAAGCAGGATGCTTCTATTTCTTAACCCATTCTCCCGTAAACAACACCTCCTTGCAAAGCTTCAATTCAACAGCAAAAGATAAAGTATATGACGTGCCAGATAAGTTTATCTACTAATTAAATTAACACTAGAAAACAGGGGAGCTTGTTCTTCCTCTCCCAGACAGGCAGGCAGCATGTAATCCTAATAATCTGAATTCTTGCAAGGCAGGATCTTTCTCTTTGTTTATCCTTGGTCTCTTTTCATTAGTTAGTTAATCCATTACCTAATTCATCTTGGAATCATCTTTAATTGTTAATAGTGGAAAGACTTGGGACTTCTGTGCTGAGCTTACAGGGCTCTCTTCTATTCTTACCCTGGCTGAATTTCTGTCTGGTATCAGGTCACAGAAGGCAAAGTTTATTTTTCTGCAGCTACACACCACCATCACAAAGTTTGGAAAAAAGCGTACTGCCACATAAAGGTGGGGACAAAAAGCAAATAGGAACAAGAAGGCAAAGAAAGAAAGGGGGGGAGGAAAAGTAACTAGTTGTGTAGGAACTTAAGGAGGAAAATACTTTTGGCCACTAGATACAAAAATCCCTCAGTCCAAATGGAGACAGCTTAAAGCCACGGTGTTGTGAAATAAAGACAAACTGTGAGCACAATAGCTTTGCAGATTTCTTCTCTATGTTGTCTCACAGATAAACTTGCACTGACTGCAGAATCTTAAATTTCAGGAAAGCAACAGCCTGGCTTCACAGGCTATAAGCACTAAAGATCCCTTTGCTTAAAAAGGACTTAGAAGTTTGATACCTCCATAGCTGACCCTGAGTAAAAGGGCTCCAGGTCTCCCAGGATGTATTTTTAGCAGTGTCATATAAAGGAAAGCCTGGCTCCTTTTTTTGAAAACGCAAAGTCAAACAAAAAGTATCAGATACAGCTTTATGGGCAAAATGAAACTGAGAGGGTAACTGCTCTTCTCAGGAAACTGAGGCAAGGTCTTCAAACCAGCAAAAAAAACCCCATAGTAATTTTAAAGACTTTATTCTGTTTATATTTGACTTAATTTAGAGGAATACAAAATCAGAGCACCTCCATCAGGACATACAGCGAAGAAGTCTTTAAGAAATTATTTTTCCAGTACACACTCTAAAAATAAAGTCTTTAACCTCAAACACATTTCATTTTACAGGCACATTTCTTTGCACTGATTATATTGGATCGCTTATTACAGAAACACAGAAAGCAGACCCAAAGTAAGATACTTCCCAAAGGCTGACCAGAAGGAAAAGTTTCTCAGCAGGCTTCACCCTTGCCAGCTGGGTGGTCTCAACACAGCCACTATTTATTTCCATCCAACTGTTCTTCCACTATTAAATGTCTGAGGGACAACTGGATACTCCCTACATAAAACATTTTGATATGAAGGAGAACAGCCAAACAGTATGTTGCAACAACCACCCTCTGTCAGCATCTTCACTTATTGTGTCCAGTCTCCGTACAGATGTTCAGTTAACACTTACTAAAACATTTCCTGCTAGGGTCGAATTAGATCTTGACACAAGGAAGAGCTATAGCACTGAATATGAGCTGAGCATACAGCCCCCAATTTTCAGGCCATAAAAAGCCCAAAGCACTCAATTATCTAATGTAGATAGAATAAAAGCATTTTATTTCCTAAAAAAAGGAGATGTTTCTTCCCAAGACTGAGTTCCGAATGAGGATACTGCAGAAGATCTGCCAAAGCATCCTTGTCCAGTCCCACTGAAATATACTGTACGTTCTGCGCACTATGTATTTTCAGCAAAGGAAATGGATGAATGACACATTTAGGCACGGCACCACCAAAAGTCTTTTCCTCTGGAATGCAACCATTATGGTCCTAAGAAAGACTCTTATCTGTCTAAGAGCAGGCAGTTAACAAGGCTACCCATATAAAAATTTAAAACCAAAAACAAGGCGCGGCAACACTAGTGCTGTGCTGTCATCATATCCAAAAAGCTAGCCAGGTAAGCACTGTAAAATCCCCACGCCTCAACTAAAATCTGCAGCCCCACCTGCACCTCCACTGCTCAGCAGATCCGCAGAGGTGCAGGACCACTTCACACTCCCTCTAAACCATTTCTTGAAGACATACACAAGGTAAATTTGTCTCATCAGAAGCCTTACACAGTGCACTAAACAGTATAGCTGGAACTCTTACAGATTAAGCATTTTCAGACAAAAATAGAACTTGATTGACTTGATGTGGCTAGGAGAGTTTGGTATTATGTGAAAAATCTGATCACTAACTGAGAAACTTGAAACCGATACTTGTATTTATTGAGAATATGCGGCATCAGTGAAACACAAGGAGAACAAAGCAACACGATTCTTACTGCAGAGAGTTTCTCCAGTTAGTCCTCCTGCTGAAGCAGTTCTTCATTCGCTAAACGGAAGAACTGAAGGGGACAGTCAAGGGCTCCAATTTAGAGTAAGAGCTCTAATCTGCCTTACGGGAGCAGCTAAAGGACCTATGGAAAAATGTTTGCTTAACAGTAGTTTGTCTCAACTATAAATGGGAACAGAACACAACCGACATAGTCCCACAACGACAGTTTGTGCTGAACAATAACAGGATACTTGCATTAGCAGAGTTGTGCTCTACTTAGGAAGCAAAAACCAGTGACTATACCAAATTGAATTGGTATAAACACTTATTTCTGCAAGATGCCCTTCAAACATCTTGCTGAAGACATCATTAGGGGATATGCTGGCCTCTAAAGAGAGGAAGTTTTAATGCCTGAGGAAACACCTGCATATATGTAACTTTTCTTTAAGCTCATTTCATCAGGTCTCTTTGTTACGTTGTTTTTGGTTAAAGCAATTCTTATATCAGCTTTCCAGACTGGTGCAATACATCTATATGTGTAGTGAATCTGTCAGAAACTCATCCTTCAGAAAAAAAAAAATCTTCAGATATTCTCATCTTGTAAATGGCAATGCAGCATTCTGGCTACCTGTCCAACAAGATACTAACAATCAGCCAGGAGGCTGAAGGGTGCCACAGCTTCTGTGGAAGTGAAGCAAAACACAGTCAAGTCCCTCCTCACCTGCCTTAATGAGGAAAGACCAAAGGTATCACAAATGACATCTCACAGCTTAGCTATGGGGCTCTTCTTCCTCCTCTGAATTCTACTGTCTTTGAAGAACTCAAAGACTATCAAAACTCGTATAATGGATTCTCACAACTGGAAGAACACGTCTAGTAGAGGCCTGTAATATTCTAGTCCCACATAACATTTACAGTTCTCTTTAGATATCCATTGCGTTGTTTTGGATCCTTGAGTCAGTACCTGCACTATGAGAAAAAAAGAAAAAACAGGCAACCCACACCAGAGAACAACCAGCAACCAGTACCGAGGTAAAACCCAGTTCTGCAGTGCCTGGGAATTGTCAGAAGCACACATGAAATAACCAGAGAAGAAAGAAGACTAAGCTGCCTTGTGACTCAGATGAGCAAAGTCTCTTCCCATCAACTAAAACATAACTTTACAAGAAAATCTGGGATAATGAGGCAAACATTACTCTACAGAAGTCTGGAAGAAATCTACCAATCCATAAATTTCAGCAACGGACCAAATACCTACTTATATAATGACTTATCACAAAGCACTAAGAAATAAACAAAAAAAAAAAAGAGTGCCTGAAGAAATCTTCTGAAGTGACCCTCAAGTAGATACTTAAGACTGAAATTCTACTCTGAATTCTACTCTTTAGTTCAAACTCTCAGTTGTTGAACTTTTATTTCTGAGTTAAAACAAAACATAAAATATCCAAAATTTAATCTATATTCAACACAAAACTGTTTCCATTTTTCCTTAAAGATTATTTTACCGAAGATATAAAAGACTAACTACTAGAAATGAACTCAGATCAGACTAAATCACAGATAAAACTTCCACTTCAGAAAATAAAAAAAACAAAGTTGTACACTGCAACACTACTAAAATCAACCAGTTCTCTAAGACTCAGTTTAACTTTTTACCTTCTTGGTGGAAGCCTACCTCCAGGGCCAATTCAGATGTTTTTCGCAATATAAGATCCAGCATCATTCTCAGTATCTTGAAGCTGTGTTATGCACACTGACTCATTCAGCTACACACCTTCCACCAGTTAACATGGAAGGGACAATGGAAACTTAGAATTAAGACAAACACAAAAAGAGAAAAATCTGAAGTAAATTTCTTTATAGGTAAGACAGCATTAGAATGAGTTTTTTCAGTCCTTTAAAGAACCTTGACCCCTAAGACAGAATCAGACTGACAATTCGGCTACAAACCAGAAATCACTCTAAGAGTAGAGCCCAAAACACATTGTTCTAGTCAGGTATTAAAATTTTATTTCTACTAGGCTGGTATGTGGTGTTTATATACAAGTCAGAAAACAAATCACAAAGCTAATTATGGATGTCTGACCACGGGCCAGAGCAAACTGACCATCATGGGGACCACAAGCTTGGCCAAAGGCCATCAGAGGACAGTGGTGCAGAACAGTATCATTGTACTTTAGAGTTCAAAGATCTTTCTTAGCACTTCCAAAACAGGGTTCAGAAGTCCTGTGAAAAGATTTAGGCATCCTACTTTGTTTACCTTGAAAGGGTGGGCCAGGGAACCTTTGTGAGGAATACTTTAATAAGACTAAGTAAAGATCAAAAAAAGCCCAAACAACCAGAAAACAAAAACCCAACAAACTGGACTGGTTAGGAAGAATCACCTACCCACTGAACAAATACAGTCTGAAGTTTTTGTCATGGGAAGTAGTTAGCTAAATGCTGTTAATTAGTAGTTTTTTAAAAAAAGTATACACATATTTTCCCTCACAAAAGTCTCTATGCAACTGCCAAAAAAATTAAAGGGCTTGTGGTCTTTCACAGGTTGATAACATTCACACAAAGTTTTCCTAATGGATATATTAATGCTAACTGGGAATCCCAGAGCTAAGGGGGTTCTCATGATTCATTTACTAATGGAGAGACCAGGATTTGTACACGCTACGAAGGTAAACAAATACATCTGTCAAGTATCTTCCTTCCTCAGCCAGCATAATTAATCAAAATCTGATGATTGCTCTGTATAAGAAGTGTGTCATTTGTCTGGTAGGTTTAAAGGGAAGGGGAAAAAAGAAAACTATACACATACATTTTAGAAATAATTTTCTGATGTCCTCAAAAAAATAGCTGACAACAAACGTAATGGCTAGAATTCAGCATTTTATAAGTGCTGAACTGTATAAAGCACAGTTGAATCTCTGGCATACTTCAAGAAATATGCATCTAGAAGAGTTACGCATATGTAAGCCCTTTACTGAACTCGTTTTTAAGAGCAGTATTATTGCCATTATGAAAAAGTGAAACTTTCATTTCTGGACCAAACAGGCCTAGTTCACATGCAATTAAAAATAAGTACTTTCTCAGCTTTCTGAAAGCTTTAAGTATAAACAGTTAAATATTTACAGTTAAATAATGGTAATATTTTGGAAATTTTTAAGTAATGTTATACAGCCATCATTTCTAAGCATGCAAGTGAATTCTGTTAGCTGGGCAATTCAGAATTTATACTTCAGTTTGAGCTGGATATTAAACTGAAAACCTTATTTTCCAATGAATTTAGTAAAAAACCCCATTTCATCAGATACTGAAATATGGTTCTTCAGCTGACAAAAAAGGAACTATAAGAAAAGAGTTGGAGGAAAAAAAATTAATTTTAAAAAATGAATTTACAATTAGTTTCATCTACAGAATTAAATCCTGCAAGACTCATTTCCTAAACTGCCCTTTGCTTTTTAAAAATAATGCTGTCCTTGATGACAATTGAGACAAAGCACTAATCGGTACCAATGCCAAGTACAGTATCTTAACAGAAACAAGACTGGCTGTGCTCCTCTCAGGAAAACACAGGCACATTTCTAACAACCCACCACAAGGGCACGAAGGCTTCAAAATTTTCATTTCTCTGCTCAGCAATAACTGCATTCTACTACTGCCGCTCTGGCATAGCCCCATAACTCTACTCCACTACCATCCCTCTGGCAAAGCCCCAGCTCTCCCTGTCAGAGAACACCAGCAGAAAGGCAGAAGGACACCTTTGTTGTGCCAACCATCGCCTCTCCAGCTCTCCGACAGCACGCTGCCTTTCAGGCTCTTACCCATTTTTCCCTATCCTTCCGAGCTGCGCCTGAAATAGTTGCTGTGTGTACAGTGCACTGCCAGGTGGAAAACTCCCAGCTCTGCAGAAGGACCTGTGCAAGGAAAACACTGGGCAAACCTCTGGCTAGCATCCCTGTCCTCCCCCTGCAGCCCTCACTGCCCAGACACCCCCTCCTCCAGCCCCCGCCGCTCCCCCGGGTCCGGGCTGGACAGAGGGGCAAACGAGGAACTCCCAGCGGCGGCCGTGCGAACCCTGCCCCCCGAAGGCCCGGCAGCTGCGTGCACGGCCCCCTCCGTGCCCTCTAACTTCAAGAGTTTCCGGGGCCCCGCTGCCGGGAGCGCGGAGCCCGCCGAGGGGCCCCCCGCGGCGCCGCGGCCCACCCGGGCGGGCGGAGGGCGGCAGCACCGCCCCGCGCACCCCCGCCCTCCACGCCGAGGCCAAGCCAAACCCAGCCGGAGGCTTCCCCGCTCCTCCAGCTCCCGGGGCGGGGGGCGGCCGTGCCCCCCTCCTCCACCGCGGCTCGCGGCGGGAGCGGCCCCTCGCCGGGGGGAGCGGAGGGGAGACAATGGGCCCTATGACTTCACCCTGCAGCAATGTGAGGAGAAGCGGCGGACGCCGCCGACTTCCCCCCGCTCCCCGGGACGCCCCTGGGCCGCGACTCCCCCGGCCGCAGCGGGGACCCACCCGGGCCCTCTCCCACCCGGTCCCGGGCCCCCGCCCAGAGGCGGCTCCGGCTCCAAGGCTCCGCTCCACCCTCCGCCACGCTCAGGGCGGCGGCCGCCGGCGGAGGAGGCCCGAGGCGGGGGACTCCCCGCGCCACCGCCGGTCCCTCCGCGCCCCCCGCGGGCCCACCCCCGATACCTGCGAGCCGGCGGGAGGAAGCCGCGCCGTTCCGCCCGGCCGCACGCAGGAAGCTCCTCGGTGTGTGTGTGTGTGTGCGTGCGGCGGTCTGTGTGTGTGTGAGGAGCGCGG
>WKFP01014094.1:10838-49878 GCA_011057875.1 Pterocles orientalis
GGCGGGGGCGGTGGCCGGTCCGCGGTGGCGGGCAGCTCGCGGGGAGGTGGGAGGAGCGGCAGCAGAGCAATTATTGACTGTTCCGTGGACTTGGGACCCATTAACGTGTGGCGGGGCGGGGAGGGAAGGGCTCTGGGTCTGGAGCCCCGGGCTCCCTGAGGTCCCGGTGTGGCCCCGCCCGTGCTGCACGGCTCGCCCGTCCCCATGGTGCGGTATTTATGGGATTCCCCCTGTCTGCAGTCCTACCTTGGCCTGAGGAACAGACTTCCTACTGCCCTGTCCCACAGCCCCGCTCCTTGCTCCTGACCTCTGCTTCTGGGCCAACCCCATCCCTCTCCTCTGACATATTGTAAGAATTGTTTGTGTACATTAACGTTGATTTCAAATAGGTTTTTTTTCTTTCTCTAGTTAATCATTCATATGGTTCATGTGATCTGTGAATTCTCTGGAACCAGAGTTTATCCTGCGCTTACAGGCGACTAGTGGTGCTTCCGCCAAGCGGGTATGAAAGCTTACTCTGGAAAAAAAAATTACTAATGTGTGCAAATATTGTAAAATGAATAAAGTGTACCATGCTTTTCCTGTGGGATTCGCCATGTGCGCTCTGTTAAAGGTTTGCACGGATATTTTCCTTTATTTATGTGCATAGTCCCATGTAAATCAATAGGACTGCTTCCAGTACATCAAACCAAGAGTGAAAACAAGTCATTCCGTGGTGAGATATTTAATCTGAAATGACAGAATAGGCGATTACAACAAACAGGGAGGGGAAGTGGAAAAAGAGAGTAACAGCAATGAGATTATACAGGAATTTTGGTACGTTGTGTACAAACCATGACACTTCCTTCTTTGCTTGTAAAACCCCGTAGCCAGGTGAGTTGCTTAGGCTCAGTACTGCAAATATGTACATGTCGCTTAAGGCACGTGAGCAGCTGGGTAAAGTATGCAGAAGAAAATTACAGGTAACTGTTTGCAGGGTAAAGTCTTGGCCACTTTCTTATTTGGTACAGAGAAATGGAATTAGAGAACTGAAATTCATAAAATGAGGGGATTAAAAGGAAAGGCAAAAGTGGAGGTGAATGAGGGAAAGAAAAAAAAGAGGGGGACAGACAGATTAGCATATAGAATTGCACAATAGGACAGTGAATGAATTTTGGCTGGAACAGGAACAGCAAAGCATTTACCAACTCAGATGTGCAACCACCAATAAAACAAAAACCAGCAACAAGAGATGCAAAGCAATGCAGTAATGTATTGCTTTCTAAATGTCCAGAGGGGTTCAGCAGATCAGTACAAGTATTCTGAAGTCTCTTGGCTAATGCTGGGGAACAGGAGGGGAGTAGAGCCCAGCTGCTTTAAAATCCTGCACCGGGAGATTCAGCGGTCACCGTGGTGGTCAGATGGTTTCTCCTTGAAGCTGACAAGGGACAAAGCAAATCTCCAGCCAGTCACTCTCCTGAGAGCTCTGCAGCAGAGAGCCTGCAGCCAAGTAGGTGCTTTTCATCAGAAGCATTCAAAATAGTCAATTAACAAAATACAGAAAGCAGAGGGAGGAAAAAAGCATCTTTTCTGCACAAGTTGTACACAAAACCTGACAGTGGTTTGTTTTGCTATGTAGGGAAGATATGTTTGCTTGCTTGCTTGCTTGCTCATTATGGAACAGGATGACAAAGAAATATTAAGGGAAAGTAGGGGCTGTCCAAACCCTTTAACAAAAAGGAAATATCTCATGCGTGCTGCATTTTGTGAAGCATAGAAGATTTATGAAAACAAACAAGCCTGTCTTTCCAAAACACTTTCTGGAGAATATCTAGGATTGAAACATTCCGGGTATTTAATTGAGCTGCTGGCAGAAAAGTACAAAGCATTATATCAGAGTACAGAAATACTGCCCTCCGAGGAAAGCATCTCCTGTCTTCTAAGGAGACGTAAAGCACACACAACACGCTGTCAAATGTGAAAGGACAAAAAGTCATGCCAGCATGAAAAGAGATAAGAGAGGTCTGAGGGGAAAAAAAGTGCTTTTTCTCTCAGTTGTAGGGAATGGACAAAGGGCATGACATGCCCAACCTTACCTTAATTTAGTATATCCTTCTCGGAATCTGTGCTTGTGTAGATGTCTGGCCTCAGTATCATTTCAGTATTTACGTATGAAACTGCTATCTCGTGTGAAAGGACACTGTGAAATCCAGTACCCTGGGCCAGAATTTCATGTATTTAGAGTCTTTTCTTTAAACGTCTGTTGGAAGAGTGTTATATGATGGGTAAATGTTTCCATCTCTCTGATCCCACATCTGAGTCTCTCTTAGAACTCTTTATCTGGAAAGTCAACAACCATCATCTTCAACATAAAATTGGTAAAGCCAAACTTTTCTTTTTCTAGAGATAATTTTATCTTTCCTACAGGCTCTGCCATCATCTAGTCTCCAGTCTATCATTTTTAGGGGAAAAAGAGACATCCTCAACCTTTCCCCTTCTGACACACACATTTGTGACCCTGATCGTTTTCTCATCTTGTTCTGAAGAACACCCTTTGTTTGGGGATTCACTACTCTCCTACATTTTCCAGCTTGACTGTCTTGCCAATTTTTTTTTTTTCCTGGAGAGTTTATTTTATGTGCCCCTTGTTTTAGTGGTCTGTCTTACAGTGTTGCCCCACAGATGGCTGCATTTGCACGAAAAGCATAGCAGAAGGTTGATGGGGCAGCAGGAACAAGTGGCATGGGGAAAGTGGAGAACTGTTTAGATCAATTTTGCCATTGGAGAAAAGATAACATGGAAATAAATTCCGTCTTGCAACTGAAGAAGCAAGGATAAAAGCCTTGGATGAACTAAAATACCTGCAATACCTTTTGATAGCAGAAGATGTCTTTAGACTGGGCATGCAAAAATATGCAATATTAATAAATATCACTATATAACTGATAAATATTGGTATTGCTAAGATACAAATTGCATGAGACAGGAATAGGTGTTGAATCCTGTCAGGTTTGTCATCAATTGTATTGAGCGCAGCAGATTAAAAAATACACACTCTGGAAGAAATCCAGTTTAGGATTTTCTCAAAAGGCATCATTAACCAACCTGAAGATAAAATGAAAAGATATTTAAATCCGCAGATACCATGATTCCAAGCCTAGGAAAATGGGCTACCTAGCTGAGGTAGAGGCAACTCCTCCTCACTGATCCGAGTTACACAGTAAATGATGTACAGGCTGAGAACTTCCCAAATGATCAGCATGTCATAAAACATTAAAGATGACAGCTTCCATAGCCATCTAAAACATCTCAGATATCTTAGGGTTACATCATATGATCTGATCAGTTTCTGCAGTAGTCAATAAAGGAAAAGCAAGGGTAGAATATTTAAGATACCTAGAACGACCGGCCCCATAACATGCCTATCCCAAGAAAGAAGATCTGTTTAAAACAATTACATTGTTTTATTTCTAGCCCCAAAGAGAAGGAATGGGAATGTTTAGAGAAATATGGCTGCCTGAATCCACAAAGGAGTTTCAAAACACATATCAGATGTCACTTATAAGGCTCCAAAAGTCTGCAAAAGACTTGTTTATGAGCTTAACTTTTCTTGAACACCCAAAACTCCATTCCTAGACATAATGTTTAAGTTATGGAGACTATTCTGGAAGTCAGGCACCTAAAGGTGAGGAGTTGCAAGGTGCACACATGATACCTATGTATTTTTTTTTTGAGCTAGCACTTATTAAAGGTCAGTTGCAATCACTTTCTGTACCCTTAGGTAGCTTCAATTTGTTAGAAAAAAGAAATTAAAACCAAGTACGAGTTATACTGTGAAAAGCAGCAGGCTATCGTTTCTATTGCACAACACTCTTTCCATTCTAGTCCCTTGGGCTTTCCTCCTCTGTTACTCAGAACAGCCTGAAACTTCTGTTTTTCTGGGTTGAGAAGTTATGTGCTGAGTCTCTGCCCAAAGGTGAAATTGTTTCTGGAAAGCTTGAGCAAGCATGTTTTTGCTGTTTCAAATGTGAGAACAGTGGGTTAGGGGGAAAAGATTGCATAAAGGTAAAAGCACTTGAGGGTTTTCTAAATAACTTTTTCATCAACATCACTAGACTCTGCAGAAGCAGAGCTTTATCCATAACAGCTTCCACGCTAACAACCCTCTGGCTCAGCTATGGGATAATCCTCTGAACCGCACCTTGCAGGGTCTCGTCCAGTTCAGTCTCTTTATCGTGCTCCAAACCGTAGGACTAGAAAACACATTATGCAGTTTGTACATAGGGGACTTTCTGTGCATTTGCATTGGTGCCAAAATGAGGAAAATGCTGCCATGTGTTTTCTTCTCCCTGCTGTCCAACAAGGCCCCCAGGAGCTGGCCCTCCATCCAATTTCACCATGGCCGTGCTACAAACGTGATGCTACAGCTCTTGGGTGGCATGCCCACTTTGCCTGTCCTCAAAAAGAAAACTGGATTGATTTAAAACATACTTAACATATGTTTGAGACCACAGTTGTTAATTTCTGGAACCAGCTGTCTTGAGTTACTCTCTTTCTTTCATGCTAGAATTTGCCTACTGTCCCAAAGTAATCACAGCAGGAATCGGTGGATTTGGCTTTGTGTCTGCCGCAAGTTCTACAGAAGGTACTGTGTGTGTCGGTGTCGCTTCCTTTTTTTTTTTTTTTTTCTTGGCTTGTCTTCACAGGGTTTCTTTTCCCTTGATTCCTTTCTATTTTTGCATTAGATCAGCTAAACACATGACACCTAAGACTTCACTCACTCTCCCCCGCCTCCACCCCCCCGCACTCAATTCTGGCCAAGATATATGGACAGAGATTTCCTCTCACCCAGGGGTAATGAGTCACAAAGTCCGGATGATTAGAAGGAAGGGTTAGGGTTTCACCTGCCTTTTGGGAGATCATTTTCTCCTTCAGATGCCATTCCTAATCCTACGCTCACTGCAGATGCAGTCTACCACAAGACCTGCAGAAGTGAGTCCTCTCTGGAGACTACAGCGCTACTCATCACTTTCTGGAAGGTGTTTCTGCGCCACATTTATCCCTAAAAGGTTAGAACTGACAGCTGACACTGAAACTTGTTCTTTTTTGTTTTGTTTTGTTTCAAGTTTCGATGAAATTTAACCGCTGAGATAGTCGAGGTTTCTATTTGAAGGAACAAAAGGGCAGCCACACCGCTCCGTAAGCAGTCTCTCCGGTGTTGTTGTGGGGTTTATCTATAATGCAGGGTATGTAGATGCATCTGGGCTGGCATGAAATGGCAGAGCACAGAGCCCTGTGAAGAACAGCAGTTCACTAGCTTTCCAGGCTGAGAAGTGTTCCGGACTGCTGCAGCATTGATGCTGACAAGGACTGAGTCAGTTGTGATCTTGAGATCCTGGTCTTGCCATCGCTGCTTGATTGTTCTGTCCTTCTCTTCCGTAGGGAACGCTGAGTTAGAATGAAGCCAAGGTTATGAGATTTGGTTCAAAATTATTCCCTGGAACAGTAGCTGGGAATACACGTCTCTGCTCACGTGGAGGTCTTTCTGCAATGCCAGGAGCATGTGTTTGAAGTTTTAGGTCATCCTAGTTCACCACCTATTTAGCTGTCAGATCTGGACCATGCAATATAGAATCTGATGTTGCTGGTGACTGGAATTCATTATTGCACCCAGATCCTCAGCTGACATTCACAAAAGGCTGGATGAGTTTATGATAGATAAGAAATTCATGGAACTACAGAGCTGAAGAAGATAATAAGCAATTGATGCCATCTACTAGCCACAGACCAGGGAAGAATTTGCACCTCCACACATGCATTCAGTCTTCGTAGTAGAGCGGTTCCTCTAAAGCCTCTGATATTGCCCATTGCTAGAGACAGACCTCAATGGAGTAATTACCTTAGTCGTAATGACAGATACTCCAATGCCATAAATTTAAATCCTTTTCATAGTGCTGAATTACAGCTTGACAGCAGAGATCTCATGACACACTCCTTCTGATTCTCCACCTGCCTCGTGACAACTGTATTGCTTGGTTACATGAAAAAAACAACATCACTGTCTAAGAGGAAGACAAAATGACAATAAACTTATTTTTATGGAATCTTTGGATTCTTTGCCATTTCCTATTTGCTTTCTGTATTTTTTTTGTTTTCCTTTTTGCAGGATTTTACATTTATTGGGACTGAATGTTTTCATTGCTTGTGACTTTCCACTGCTCTGATGTGCTTGCTTTCCAGTTTGCAGTTCCCTTCTGTGTGCCGCTAGAAGTTAGGATCCAGGGGCACCACTGGCCTTTTACTAGGTTGCAATTTACACCAGTGAAACCCCTCCCCACCCCAAAATTGAGTTTAAGGTAGTTGTCAAAGGGATGCTTGGTTATCTTGGTTTTGTTAACAAAAAAAGAAAAAATCTCCAGCTCACAAATTGGGTTCCTATCACCTGCTCATAGGACTACATGAAGACTGATTTTTTTTTAAATTTTTTTTTTTTTACTTACTGGTAAAAAATATTGACAGGACGAGGGGGAATGGTTTTAAACTAAGAGAGGGGAGATTTAGGTTGGATATTAGGTGGAAGTTTTTCACTGTGAGGGTGGTGAGACACTGGCCCAGGTTGCCCAGAGCAGCTGTGGATGCCCCATCCCTGGAGGGGTTCAAGGCCAGGCTGGATGGGGCCCTGGGCAGCTGCTCTAGGGGTTGGCAACCCTGCCCACAGCAGAGGGGGAGGAACTAGATGATCTCCTTTTCAACTCAGGCCATTCTATGGTTCTGTGATTCTATGATTGCGATAGAATCATAGAATCACAGAATGGTTTGGGTTGGAAAGGATGTTAAAGATCATCAAGTTCCAACCCCCCTGCCATGGGCAGGGACACCCTCCACTAGCCCAGGTTCCCAAAGCCTCATCCAGCCTGGCCTTGAACCCCTCCAGGGATGGGGCATCCACAGCTTCTCTGGGCAACCTGGGCCACTGCCTCACCACCCTCACAGTAAAGAATTTCTTCCTCATATCTAATCATCTAAATATACCCTCTTTCGGCTCAAAGCCATTACCTGTCATCCTATCGCCACACTCCCTGATGCAGAGTCCCTCCCCATCTCTCCTGTAGCCCCCTTTAAGCACTGGAAGGCTGCTGCAAGGTCTCCCCAGAGCCTTCTCCAGGCTGAACAACCCCACCTCTCTCAGCCTGTCCTCATACGGAGGTGCTCCAACCCTCTCACAATCTTTGTGGCTCTCCTCTGGACTCGCTCCAACAGGTCCATGTCTTTCTTGTGCTGAGGACTCCAGGTGGGGTCTCATGAGAGCAGAGTAGAGGGGGAGCATCACCTCCCTCAACCTGCTGATCACACTTCTTAGATGGTCCCAAACCTGATCTTCTCCTACAGTGGGTGGTTCTTCATTCTCCCAGTCCCTGCCTTTGCCTTCTGAGACTTGGGCAGTGTGGCTTGAGCACTTGCTGGTGAAGACTGAAGCAAAAACATTGTTTTGAGTATTGTTGAGTATCTCAGCCTTCTCCATATCCCAGGTAACCGGGTCTCACATATCGTTCTGGAGAGGGCTCACATTTTCCCTACTCCTCTTTTTATCACTGACACACCTACAGAAGCTTTTTGTGTTGCCCTTGACATCCTCGGCTGGATTCAGTTTTATCAGGGCTTTAGCTTTCCTAACGTGATCCCTGGCTGCTTGGACAATTTCTCTGTATTCCTCCCAGGCTACCTGTCCTTGCTTCCACCCTCTGCCTGCTTCCTTTTTGTGATATCAGAAAAGATATCAAATGTTCCTTTCTTCCCTCCTCCACAGCATTACAAAACATTTAGACAGTGATTCTTGCAGAATTATTTGGTATAATAAATGCTCATACTTCAAAGCAAAGTGCTATAATTAGTCGATGACAATAGCTTACATCATCGTTTAATTTGCAAATAAACTCTTATCTCATTTCTAAGACCCTTAAACCAATTTTTCCACAGCTGGAGGATTCTGTGAGCCAGATCACAACAGGCAACTGGAGGGAAGCAGTGAGTGCTCTTTGCAAGGATTTTTTTTTTTTTTGCTCTGCAAAAATGCGAGCTAACCAGTTGGTAGCTTTTATTCCCCTTTATTGCACATGAAACCTTGATTTAGTGCTTGTGCAGTACCAGAGATGTGTAAGGGACACTGCAGCCAGGTAAAAGGAATTAAGTGCCCCACGTGGGACTAAAGCACATCAGGACTAATGGAGGGTTAGAATGAGTAGAAGGAGAAAGTACAAGATCCCAGGTCTTTGCACCATACCACACTGTCATTTCCACCCTTTTCAGAATCCCTTTTTCCTGAAGGATCCAGGCTGAGCTATAAAGCTTAGCAAGGGAAGCAGGGCTCCCCAGGAGAGCATTTGCATCTCCTGCTTGGAGAGAGGGAAAGGGCTGGCACGTGTGGGATGCAGCTGGCACAGGCACCTAGACCCAACAGCTTGCAGGCATTGGCTCTGCTTGTGGAGCTGTTGAGGGGCTCAAGGCCAGCCTCAGAGAGAAGAGCTGTGACGGTTCAGCAGTGAAAAACCAACAGTAAGAGGTTTTCCATTATTCCCTTCCATTATAGCTGAGGCTTCGAGGGAGCGAATGACACAAAACCAGGAGACAGAACGCTGCTCTGGAGCCTCATCGCGCTTCTGAGTCCAAACCCATGTTCCCTGCGCAGACGCCAGAAAAGAATAATTCTAAACATATTGCTGAAAACAAGAATCACCCTCAATACTGACAGGTTAGGAAGAGCCCAGAGAGGAAAGTGTTAACACTATGCCCATCATAGCCTGCTTTCTTTTTGTGTTACTGCTAAGCAAAATACTGGATGCATAAATAGAAACGCTGAATGTAGCCTGCAGATTATTTTAGCACAGTATGAAGACATGATGCCAGTAAACCTGTAATTTGAATATATATTTTTGTTGGGAGATCTAGTGTTTTGTTTTACACCCAGACACACATAACAAGAGCAAGGAGGCTGTCAGTTCTGGCCATCTCATTGCAGGATTCTGAAGAAGATGACACAACGCTGCATTCAGTTGAGAAATCAATTTAAGGCGAATGCTTAGAGAAAATAGTTATCTATAGAAAAGGGGAAATTCAGGGCAAGTGGAATTTCACTAAAATATGTTCTGTTTTGGAGAAAACAGAGAAGTTCTAAGCCACGAATGGAGTTGAGCTTAGACAAGTTGAACAATTCGACTTGTTGAGCTAGTTTAATTACAAGAAGAATAATCCATAATATCTAAATATTATGTTTCCTGCAATGGAAATGGACACTAGCAGAATATAAAGTATTTCTATAGCAACTGTCAAAGAAATGTTCACAATAATGCATGTATGGAATGAAGTAGCAGAGCAACAAGAAAACGATATGTAATGTTTTAACAGGAGTTAGGCAAATCTTTCAGCATCCAAACTGACTAGTGCTTCTGTTGCTAAAGAAAAGCACCTAGGTTTACCCTCTGGGCATTTTCCATTTCAAAGTTCCTTCATCTCTGTTGCCCAAGGATCTCTTCACATTAGAATGTATCTCAGTGGGCAATTTTTTCATCAGTAAATTGATCATTTAGTACATATCTAATCCCAGTGCCATTCTCTAGAGCCAGGTAAACAAAAGACAGTTTGAAAATAGCTGTATGGAGAGAGGACCCTTTCCTTCCCTTCTTTCATATGCACAAACAGGCTTGGGGGAGAGTGTTGATGGCATTTGCTCTTCTCTGGGAAATACGGGGAGCTATTCCAACTGGCTTGGCCAGAGTTGGCCAGAGCACAGCCCTGCCGTGCACCCCCAGTTCTCTGCAGCTTGGCCATTTCCCCAGCTCTTGTGTCCTTTCCCGTTTAATGAGATTATTTTCCCTTGGTGTTTAGTAGGTTTTTCCTGTCCCTTCTTGTTTTTCAAATGAACAATCCTGCTTACTAACATCTTATTCAAAAGGCCAAGACTTCGGTGCAGCTTTGGAAATCCTGCATGCTGTGAGCTTTCATTTGTCTGTTGTTTGTGCCGGCCTGTAGATCATTAATAGAAAATTTTTCTAAAACCCCATAATTCAACCCATATAATAACTCCTGTATCATATCTTTCCTGGCACAACTAAACCTAGTGTCTCAATGTCAGTGCACAGAGCAAGAGCAGGACTAATTCTTTTCAATCTGTCTAGAAATTTCCAACTGCCATCTATGGAGAGCTGCCCGGTGGTCTCCACAGACTCATCTGATCACGTGTTGCTGGCTCCTCATCTTTTCCAGCTGCTGGCTTCTAATAAAAGCAGGGGGAAAATGGTATTCCACCAAAATAATGAATATGGCTGCCCCAGGGGTATGATGTGAACGGGTCTGTGAAAGCGGGGGAGACAGCCTCTCTGTTGAACTGTTGAACCATATGAAAAAGCTGGACATCTGAGTGGCTTTTTTTAAGTCCTAGTTTGATTAACTACTTCAGAGTCATTCTTTACCAGCATCTTCCTCCCTACAGTTGCAATAGACTGTTACAAAGCTCTTTCCCTCTAAATCTAGATCTCTGGAAGCTACAGGTAGGGTAAGATCCTTAGCTTCTGAGGCAGGGCTGTTTCTATTTTAATAGCCCTACTCTTAATCTAATTACTTCTCCAGCCTAGTTTAAAATTTTCTCAGTCAATGCAGAATTCAAACAAAACCATAGGCTGTGTGGATAAGCCTAGCCAAATGGGAATTTTCTCTGACTAAAGGTCAGGTTTGGCCTCTGAAGAACAGCCTGTGTAGTAATGAGTGTTTGGCTCCCTTGAAACTGCAATTGTATGGAAATGTCACAAGAATACATGTATCCTTATTTTTAAAAGTGGGGTTTTTTTTGTCTGGGTTGCTTAAAACCACATGACTGAGGTATTTTACAATGCAGCTGTTACAGAAGACTCCAATCTAACCTCCTGTACAATTAAAGGGAGACATGGAAATGAACAGATCTTCAGATAGGAGGAAAATCAGTTGTCGCCATCCTCAGGCTTGTCACTTGCTTTTTTTTCAGAAGATGTGGGTCACATCTTGCCCTGGCACCCATGGGACCGCACTGTGGGCTGGAGAGTCGAGGTGCTCAGCCACCGAGGGGCTGCCTGGGGCTCAGCCACCGACACCCCGCTTGCCTCCGAGCACCGGAGCCGGGGAGAGCCCCTTTCAGGCTACTCAGTCAGTGGAAAGTCTCTCTGTACCTGTCTTCATCTCCTGTTTGTGCCTTCCTCTCTAGAACAAATCCGGACTCTGGCGTGTCCTCAGGGCTACAAGAGATTTATTTGAGCTACAATAAAATGGAGAAGAGAGGCTCAAGTGCTGCTGAACTGAATGGCTTTTATTCCAAAAGAAAACATGATGCGATAAAGTATCCTTCGGACAGAGCATTGCAGAGACGTATCAGTGGATGTTCACACTCAGCGTGGCACTTTCTGCTTCCCTTTCGACAATTATCACCTCCTGGTGTAACCCAGGGCTGCTGAGCTCATACAAAGCTGTCTCTTCCACGGTGGAGGTTAAAGGTACTGCTGAAGGGACAAGATCTCTCCGGTGTGTCACTGGAGCAGAGCCGTGGCCAGCCTCTGCCCATCTTAGGCAGCCCCACAGCACTGCTCCTCTCTCTCATCCCAGAGCATAAGCCCCACTTCTCACTGGTTCTGGGCAGCAGGTGCTCAGGACGCCAGCCCGAATGCTTGCTAACAGCGTGGGCAGGTTCTGTGTTAGCCACAGTCAGAGAACCAGAGAAGCATTAGGGTTGGAAAAGACCTCAAGGACCTCAGGGCACCCTACTGCAGTTATAGCTTCTCCTTGTAAATGTAAGTGCAGAGAGATCTTTTGGAAAGGAAATGAAAGCAGCAAGGTGGATAGCCAGGCAGAGATGCTGGGATCAGATAGGGAGAGGCGGCGTATTATAGGCAATCGGAACTGCTGGGAGGGAGCAGGCTCCTGGCATATTGCTCTCTTCTTCAAAAATGTGTTTGTGTGTGAGGAGCCGGTGAACAGCTCTGTTATTGAGCTATTGAACAGCTCTGCTCTCGTTATTTCAGCCCACCACAGGCTTGGGGTAGAATCACCTAAACACTCAATATTCACGTTTTGAAATATTCTTTTAATTCCACAACCATAAAGACCAGAGAAAATGAAATAGAACTGCACCATAACTTGCTGACACACATAATAGCTTTTTTACAGGAGGTTATAGACAATTTTCCGACTACAGTTAAGCTGTAATGAATGTAAAAGAACTCACACCGGCACACAAAAAAGAGAGGAGGAAGACAAAAGAAAACCTATTTACTTTTACAGGCCTGTTGGCAGCTAACATAAGATCAAAATTTAGGTTTTAAAAAGCAGTACATTTTACCAGGGAAAATCTAATGAGGCTGATTTTTAAACAACTTAGCACAATTACATTGATTGCAAGAGCGACTTGGGTAATTACATGTGGAAATGACCATAATTAGTCAGAAATGAGCAAGAACCTTGCAAATGTTCCCGTATATAAGATTTCCTTCATCTTTTGATGAGATGTTCCGTGCTTATAATGTACTAGCTCCTTTCTTTAAGCCAATAAAAAAGTATTGTTAGATAAAAAAGAGTCTGTTGTACATTCATAAATGATGCATCATAATCCAGATAGCTAAAAACCCTAAACTTTGGGAACAGTTCTGAATTGTTAACACGTGACCATTGGGATTTTTGGGGGAGGATTGGGTGTCCGTTGTTACAGCAGCAGTGCCCAGAGACACACGGAGCGGCATTGCAAATGTGGAGGGGGAGGAATGTTGCGTTTTGCATTGAAGTTCTGCCTGGCGTCATGTCAAGAAGTTAATTTCAGTGTGGTGAGAAGAACAAAGAACAATTTTAGGAAGGGTTTGATATTTTATTCATATTTAGATTAGGTCCAGAGAGATGATGAGAATGTTAATTGGTCTCTCTGAAGAGACAGACGTTCTCACCAAGAAGATAAATAATCTCAAGCAACTGGGTCTTTTTCCTTCATTATTCCTTTTTCTCTTTTAATCTACTGTATGTGAAGCTAAAGAGAAGCTGAAGAAAGCCAGGGCAAATGGCAAGGAAATGAGCACAGAAACAGAAGAGACTTCAACTGATGAAGGGAACTGTGGACAGCAGGGACAAGTCAAAGCAAGTCCCATCTTTCTGGGTAGAAATGAGCTGGCTAGGACCCTTCGTAATTGTTTGTGATCTATTGTTGTTATCATTATAGATCTCTAAAGAGAGAAGAAAGTAGCTGATGGAAATTTATGGCAACTTCAAAGATTAAAACGATGACTCTGTAGAAACTTTCCCTGGTAAAAAGCCATGTTGGATGGTTTTAAGTATCTTCTCTGTTTAAACAAGTGGTCCTGCAGATACAGGCTTCCCAGAAGAATGCTCAAAATAACAGTCCGAAGTGACTATCACTATAAAACTCAACACAGTGCCAGCGGAGTTGTGTTTTTGGCAAATCTCACCCTGATATTGATTGATGCAGTGAACTTCCTCTGTAAGACTCATCCGTGGCTCAGCTGGACAAGGTTCATAAAATAAATACAACACAGCAGATTAACTTCAAAGCTCTAACCAAGAAGCGGCAAAACCAGGGGGGACTGTGCCGAAGCCCTGTTTTTCAGCTCTGACAGGCTATCTCCTGGATTAATAGCAATTTTCCAGTGTTCAGTTGGCTGCAGGACTCTTGTTTCCTGGTGTTGTTCCATCTCTGTTAATGTTTCATATCTGTGTTTTGACTATTTTTTCCACTAAGCTCTCCTGCTTCCTTAGCGTTGCTACTAAACATGACACACGTGCCTGGTAGATGTTCTTGAGAGCTGTTGACTTTGCTGGGACCTGATGCCCAGCTCTGTTCCACCATGTCTGGCTTGACCTAGCCCTGGTAGCCTGAGGAAGAAGAAGAGTAGCCATGTCATAACCCAATGTGAAATACATCCTTTTATTATGATAGCAGAGGGCATACCAACCCCACTGAGCAGGGTGAGTAGCGACACTATCTGCCGTTGTAGCTTCTCATCTTGAGGTGAAGAAGTTATGGACAAGGAGTGAGAGTGAGAAACTATTTAGCAAGCCTTCCTCTGCCTGCACAGCACCGAATTGTTGCAGAATGGCTGCAGTCACAGCGAGGCAGATGGCAGGGGACTGAGGAGAAGGACATCTCTGCTCAGCCTGCCCTGTGCAGTGGGGGCAGTGGCCATCTGGCCTAACAGGTCTCGGCTAAGAGGCAAGCTCGTATTCATCTGGGGCTGTGGGATGACTGCTAGTCTTTGGGGAACTTTTCCCGCTCTCCTACCCAATAAATTCCTGTTTGGTCAAGTCCATCTGTTTGACTTTCCTTTGGAGATGTGACACGCTGGGCATTTGGGTAGGCAGAGGATGGTTGCCCTCAGAGGCTGGCTGGGAGCTTGAGCTGATGTTTCCTTGACCGCCCTTGAGAGTGAGCCTGGTAGATGAGCAACATGATGCTAGTCTCTGAGCTGGAAACCTTCCCCAAAAGATTTATATGTGGTGGGAGACTGGGCTTGATGGCCTCGATAGCTCAAGCCGGTCAGGTATCCTTGTGCTGTCCTGTCCTCTCATTTTCTATCCAGCCCAGCTTCTTATGTTGTAGCTTCAGTTTCTGAAGAGGCAGAAAACGCAGCGTTGCTGCTAGTGAGGTAGCAGGAGATGTCCTTGTGAACATCGTGAGCTGTGATGATCCACAGACCAGCATAAATTTGGGCTAAATCTGGTTCTGGCTTCTGCTGTTATAGGAATGAGCACAACTAAATTTTTCCACCTAGGTCAGATATAATACCTGATGAGAGTTATCTGTCTATAGATACTACTTAAATATATAGTAAATCGGCATATAACACTCTGATTTAAATTTAAAATATTAATTTAACAGAAAAATCTCGGTTTGCCATTTCAGGGAGTAAGTGGATCAGAGCTTCAGCTGGCCCATGACACTGTGACTCCATCAAAGAGCTATTAGGGTACATACCAACGGAGGGACTGGCTTCAGAGCTATGATTACTTTTGGCCCATATTATCTATCCTTACTTTGTAAATGAAGTGAGTCTGCTTGTAACGTAAACATCCAGCATGCTCCGTGAAAGACTCGGGAAGCAGCAATGCCTGTCTGAAACGCGCTCCCGTGGAGCTCAGTTTGGTATCTAGGTGTCGACAGCTCTTTTATGGACTGCTTGGGATACAGCAGATGTATATTATCTCCTCTTTTCTCAAAGTGACACTGAGTCGGGCCCAGCTGTTTAAAACTCAGCGCCCGTGTAGTCCGCAGCGATCATTTTCACCACTTGTTTTGGCAAACCCTCATCGCCCGGAGAGGTTCAACTGCAGTTAGCTTCAGCAGGGTCAAATTAATTACTTTTGTATATTCCTGTGCTGTAAGCACTGGGTGCAGCCACTGTGCTGTAATATTAGATTAAACTGAGTACGTTATTAGCTTTATCAATGATTCATTACGATCTTAATGCCAGCCCAAAGGACACAGAGTACCCATTTACCACTGTGCCTCTAGCAAACACTGCAACACACACAGGTGCTTTTTTCGGAAGAGCCTTGATGAAGGAAAATTTCCTGAGTTGAGTACATGTGTTTCAATAGGTTATATCAGAAATAGGGAAAAAAAAAACCCAAACCCTGCATTTAACTTCAGGCTTAAGGCAAGGTGCTCAAGATGGGACGCTGAGCCGTGTGTTCCAGGCAGCCAGGATTAATACAAACTCTGCGTGACCGCGGACAACTGCAGCCTGAGAGCCGGACCATTTGTAACGGTGATTGACAGCTCTGCTCGTGGAAGTCTGTGCGAAGGCTGGAGCAACTGAATGCAGCTGGGAAATAAGACTGAATGAAAAAAAGACTCTCTTGAAGACTGTCAGAAGCATGTGGCGTGTGAGCGGTTGCCTCCTCTCAGCCGTGTCTTCCCCCCACGTTTTGGAAGGAGCTGTCTCCTCGATTTATCGATCCATCGGTTTCCTTCATGGAAAAGTCATTCCTTGCTCACTCACCCCTTCAGAGCAGCTCCTGAAGGAAGGGTGGGCACTTCGGGTGCTGTTAATATGTAGAGAAACGCTAATTAACGACAGAAAAAAAGAGAACAGGGAAATTTTTCTCTTTCTTTCCCTTTCGGGTCAGGATGAGAAGGGGTCTTTCCAAGAACAGACAGATGCAATAGGCAACCCTCAATTTCAAGGCTTCCCTGTCTTCTTGAAAGCCGAGGCATTGGCCTGTGATACGCACACTCGTCAACAACCGTATAGTCACTCCTGTGGGCTTGGACCAGATCCTACTACACCCCAGTCTGCCACTGGCCTAACCACTGATTTCAGTTAAATTGCTCTTTATTTACACTGGTGAGTATGAGGAAAGGCAGGTTTGCTAAGTACAGCGGATCACACGAAACCAGTCTTTTTCTTCCAGGGAGGTATTAGTCACCACTGCAAGGCACTTTGACATGTTCATCTGTACACAGCACAAGCAGGCTTTGGAGAAAGCAAAAGAGTATTTGTGTGGCTTTCCTGGGACGTTCAGCGCTCTTGTATACCCTTGTCTTGGTTTTGGTAAAGTTGATTCAAATAGGTAATTGTCCGCCTCAAAAATGAATCAATGAAACTCCAGAAACGACCACACCGGAGATGAGAAGCAAGGTTTGCTGTGTGCAGTGTTTGCGTGTGTCCCACGAATAGCCCCCAGCTGTTTGCAGGACGTTTCTATCCGGACCTGAAGGATGGTGCCGCGTGTCTCAATACACGCATATGAAAAATATTACTTGCTGGTAGCCGTTCGAATGTGCCTGACAGAACTCAAAGTCCTTCTGAGAAAATAAATTGTTATTAATGATAACAATTACATTATCGGGGTCCTCGGAGCCCAGCTGGGGTGCTCTGACCCAGGACCAGGAGATTCAGTAAACAATGAGTAAGAAAATGAATTAAGAAAATTAATTAAATGAATTAAACTTCCTGTGATTAGGTTTCATTTCACTGTAGATGAATCTGTATTTCTACTGGAAAACATTTAGGGTTTAATGACTCAAAAAGAACTGAAAGCAGGGCCACGGAGAGCCGGTTGCCCAAGACACCATCCAGATGTCTTTTGAATATCTGCAGGGATGGAGACTCTCTAGCCTCCCTGGGCAACCTGTACTCTGTCACCCTTACAGTGAAAGGGGTTTTCTTACGTTAAAACTCACACATTATGTCTCAATTTTCATGCGATGCACATACAAATCATTTTGGAAACTAAAAAAAAAAGATTTTTCTCTCCCTCCTTCCAAATTGAGTAAGGAAAATGGACAATTTCTTCCAAAGACAAGTAAATAAAAAGAAATTTTAAAATAATTTTCCACTGAAATCCTTCTTCAAAACATTTTCAGTCAAACCTAATTAGAAGGGTAATTTCCTAGAAGCCTTCAGAAAATTTGCCCGTTCCTTTCACACACATTTTGACAACATGGCCACGCTTCGCCTTACGCACGGAGCATCTCCCTGTAGAAATCTGGAAGGCTTGTCTCTGGTACGCCTCCTGCAGCTCGCCGATGCTTTGAGACCACCAGGAAAACCAGCCACTGTATGTTAGCTGGGCTGTGAGGCAGCTGGGGAAAGGCAGTGCTTCCTTAAATACTCAAGGCATATATATATATATATATATATGTAAAATTCTATATATAAAAAATCTTTATAAATACATAAAATGCTGAGTATTTAACTCAGTACATATGTAACAGATGTATATATAAATGCTTTTTTGTGTGTGTGCATATATATACACAGCTTATTCTATTTATTTTTCCTCCTCTTCCTTCTATACTAGGCTCCTTAGGTTGTAAGCCTGCTGGATCAGATGTCACACCTTTACTGGTGCATCTTGCCTTGAGAGGGAAATTGGGTTATTCCTGCAATATAAATAATAATTTACAACCCAAAATCTGTGTTCGAAGAACACTAAGGCTGCAAAATCAAGCAGCCAAAGATAGGAAAGACCAGGATTAGGGAGTCCTGAGCCACTTCAGTTCAGTCTCCTTTGCATACAGCTCATTACGTGATCATATTTTCTGCTTTTTCCTTTTTCACTCGGTGTATGAAACGTGCAGTACTAACTTATTGGGCAATAAGGCAAGACTGGTTTTCCCCTGACTGTTCCGCATGTGAATTTACATCCCATTCACTGCATGCTGTTCAAATCCCACTACCGAGAAAAAATAGTTGTTTCCTTATTTCTTTATTATCATTGGTGCTTGTCTGTATTGCCTTGGAGGGCCTCATCAGTTTCTGTTCTCAGCATCCTCTCTTGTCCGTTGCTGATGGCAAACTGAGATAGATTAAGGTAAGGTAGATTTGATTTGGTAAAACTGAGATAGATTAAGGTGAAAAATTAAAAAAACTTGGAGGACACAGTTTGAGATATACCGAATTTTTCACAGTATCCATCACTAAATAATACTTAGCTCCCAAAGACTTCCATTTGGTGCTCAGCCCTTCTGATAAATGAGCCCACAAAGCACCAAGACAGACCTCAAACCCCCGATCACAGGCTGGAGCCTCTGGGAACCCAGGTGTGTGCCTCTGTAGTTATGGTCAAGACACCCAAGAAGTAGGAGAGGGCTTTCCGAGCTCTCTCCGTCCTGTGGTGTGGTTCCCCATACACCCCATGGCAACAAACCTTTATTCAGGGCTGCTCCGGGTCAGCACACATCACAGGATCCACAAATGGAGTTTTGGAATGAATTAAATATGAAAATGAATAATGCACCCTGTGCAGCACGGCTGGGGAGATCTACTTTGAGACCACATTTAATTTCATGCTTCTCTTAAATATTACATCGTCGTTGCATTATAGAATGCTAAAGCGAAAATGGCAGGGTACAGCCTGGGAGGGGCGGCGGCGGAGATTTTTGGCAGCCAGGCAGGGAGAATCGGGGCCACCAGCCCTTGGGAAGGTAGCAGGCGCACTGTGAGCTGTGGATTCACAGAATCACAGAATCATTAAGGTTGGAAAAGACCTCAAGGATCATCAAGTCCAACCATCAACCCAACCCCACCCAACCCACTAACCCATGTCCCCAAGCACCACATCCACACGTTTCGTGAACACCTCCAGGGATGGTGACTCCACCACTGCCCTGGGCAGCCTGTTCCAATGCCTGAGAACTCTTGCAGTGAAAAAATTTTTTCTAATCTCCAGCCTCAACCTCCCCTGGTGCAACTTGAGGCCGTTTCCTCTTGTCCCATCACTTGTTACTTTAGAGCAGAACCCAGCACCCACCTCACTGCACCCTCCTTTCAGGCAGTTGTAGAGAGTGATGAGGTCTCCTCTCAGCCTCCTCTTCTCCAGACTGAACCCCCCCAGCTCCCTCAGCCGCTCCTCGTCAGCCCTGTGCTCCAGACCCTTCCCCAGCTTCGTTGCCCTTCTCTGGACCTGCTCCAGCCCCTCAATGTCCTTCTTGTGGCGAGGGGCCCAAAACTGACCCCAGTCCATACAAGTCATTCCCCTTGACACGGTTCCTGTCGTTCAGGTCGGACTTACTGTGATTAAGCTGAAAAGTCAGCCTTGGGTGCCTGCCTGTGGGGCTGCCATTTCCTGGGAATACTCTCCAGCGTTCCACAGCCTCTGACATACTCTCGTCTGTTTGCACTCACTTTGGGCTCAGAAACATTTCTCCAGAGAAGGAGCAAGTCGGGTGAATTCTTCTAAAAGAAAAGATGGATTTCTTGAGCACAATTTGTTAACACTGCAGAAAAAAGTGTGGTTTGTAAGAAATTTGTCTCCTTTCCCTTTATTTTCCTCCGTGTGTACCTGGTTTTGGAAAATACCCACCCCACCATGTTTTTCCTCCTTGTAGTTTGTAGAGGAGAGGTGAGCTGTGTCTGGATGGTGCCCCATGGCTGCACCTTTCTGGTACCCTTCAGTCCCAGCACAAGCAAAGAGAGGGAGACGTGGGCTTCACTGTCACAGGACTTGCCCTCTTCTTGCCTCTTTGGGATCACCTGTGGCACCACAGCCAAATGCTCACCAGGTGATGGGGAAGGGAGAAGCCTGGAGGTGCAGAAGATGGTTGGAGAAGGAGCGTGTGGGGTGACGGCGCGAGCAGCCAGAGGTGCGAGGGATGGAGGGGCTCAGGTGTGTGGCAGAGAGGAGATGAGGGAGGATGGAGTCCTTAGCGTGGGGTGGGTTTGAAGGATGTGAAAGAGGGGTCCACTGTAGGAAAGTGGCAATTGAGGATTTCAGGAGAGGTCAGAGGGGAAGCCAGTATGACTGGCTGCAGGAGCAACGACGTATATAACCTTCTTCCCTTACCTAGCTTACTGCTCAAGGCTGGGGAACGAGACTGCCAGGACACTTTCCAGGGAGACATGGACACCCCAGGCACATTTCAAAGGGGCTCTGACAAGTGGTGAGAGTCCAGCTGCCACACACACAGAGGACCCAGGCAGCTGGGCCACCGTGTCACATGTGGTGTCACCGGGCTGGGGTGCAGGGCGAGTATATCCCCTCATCTCCTGCATGAAAATTCACATCAGGAATTAGGAGACAGTGCTTGTGGCAGCTGAGGGCTCAGCTTGATGATCCCAGGAGCACCTTCTAGCCCCTTCTCTTTAGCTCGGGCATATGTACCGCTGCCTGACACCTCATCTGGGTGCACTGGGTTCATACATCGAACGTAGCAGCCCCGCGGGACTGACCTCTAAGACACCGACAGGCTTGGGGCATGGACCACCTCTCCAGGAACCCTGTTCCAGTGTTTGACCACCCTCTTGGTAAAGAAAAGCTTCCTAATGTCCACTCTGAACCTCCCCTGGCACAGCTGTGAACCACTGACCCCCACATGAGCAATCACTGGATCCCAGGGAGAAGGGATCAGCACCTCCTTCTCCACGTCCCCTCCTCAGGAAGGTGCAGACAGCAATGAGGTTGCCCCTCAGCCTCCTTTTTCCCAAACCAGACAAGCCCAAAGTGGGAGTGGACTGAGGAACGTATGAAATTTTAATTTCAGGTAAGATGGACTTACACAATTTACCGCCAATTAGAAATAATTCAGATAAACCTTAAAATGTAAATAAAATATATTCAAGAAAACAATAGGAAGGAAGCAGCCTACTCTTTTCTATACTTGCATAGAGGCAGGGCACTTCATTTCATTTTTCTGTGGGTCAGAGAAAATAACCCCTTGTACCAGAGTTACCCGACTCCACAGCCACTGCAGTGGAGCCGTTGCACATTTATTTTTTTTTTCTACTGTGCCTGGTAAGAAACTGGAAATCTGTTACATGGGTTTCAGCAAAAAAGCCAGGAGCACGACATTTAGGTGCTGCTTCTCCAGTTTGTGCGTTAAATCAGTGGTGTGGACCACTGGGAATCAGCTGGTACTGCCCTTTAGGTACTTCAGCTGCCTCCAGCTGCTGGAGACACTTTGCTCTCCCAGCAGCACTGTTTGCTGACACTTTCTAAGTGCTCTGCTCGGTGTTTGGTTGTCTCGATAGCATCGCATGCCCTGCTTCATCCGGAGGCAGCCAGGGGCTTCGGTTAAGGGTCTGTCCAGGTGTTGCAGAAATAATCCAGGGCAATACTCGTACCGCCTAAAAGCCGTACTGTTTGTTGTTCTGTACGCGCGGGCTGCTTATCACTGCCACCTGGAAAAGTCCACACATGCAGCTGGCCCAGAATGGGGCTTTGTGACACTGCAAGAAAAACGGTTTTTTGATCCGATTCATTGGCAATGAGTCTCCAGTAGGAAAAAGCATGTTTGGTTTAGAGTGGAAAGGCAGAAAGAGAGCTTTAAAATAAGGCAGAAGCTTTGTTGGCATAAAAATTAACCTAAATTTCTGCTCTTGATGGCCAGGAACCTGCTCCCTTGCCGTGCCCCCAGCTCCCAGCACCACGTTATGCTTTTCTGGAGTTGTGCGCAGGTTACAGCCGCGTGCATTCGTGGCAGGGTTGTGTGTCGGTACAACTCGGTGTAATGACCGTTGGCGGAGAAACACCGTCCCAGGGGTGCAGAGCACTTGCTTTCCCTGCTGCTCGTTCCTCAGCTCAGCCAAGGTGGTGGCACTGGCTCAGAGGAGGAGACCCGCAGGTCCTGGGGCGCAGGGGTGCTGGGGAAGGGGAGGCTGTTAGTGCGGCCGGGGGGGGAACGTTACGGGTGTGCCAGGCTGAGCTGCCAGGCTCTGCCCTCTCCACCTCTCACAATAACAAACAGGAACCCAAGGCAACAAGTGAAGCTGAGACTGGGGTGAAGTGGCTTGTCCTGTGCCTGAAGCATCGCGTGGGGCCACTGCCTCAGAAGCAGCATAAGCAAGAAATCATGAACCAGAGGAGGAAGAGCTCTTCCTTGTGCCTCGCCTTCTTCTGAGGTACAGGCGATGTGCTCTTCATCCTTACTACGTCACCTCTCAGTTCTGCTGAGAGGTGCTTTGGGATTGCTGAAAGGCATCGTAAGCCTTGTCCTGCCCGTCGCCTGCTCTCTGATAGAGCAGCGCAGTGCTCTGTGCCCAGCCTTTCCCTCCCTCCTCCACCTCAGCCTCCAGCCTTTTCTTGTGCAAACATGCGTAGGGTTGGAAACAACCGTAATCTGAGTGACAGGAGCCGTGTGGCCGTTTCTGGGTGACCTACAGCGTGTACGCCACAGCAGCTCATGTTAATAGGGAACAGGGAAGCTGTAGCCCTTGTAGTTGTCCTTGTAATCCTGCCAGTGGTATATGCCTGGGGATTTCCTCTCCCTGCTATATCCCTGCTCTGCTGTACAACCCTAAACCCTTTAAGGACACATCCCACCACCTCTCAGAGACAGTTCAGCTAGAGAGATGTCCAGGCTGAAAATCAGTATACCAGGGAATGCCATGCAGCATATTAATGCAATGACATCACCGGTGTCTCTGGCAGTTATCCCAAAACCATCTGGATGTCGTAAGAGGGTGACTTACCTGCAGATGTTCCAAGCCCTCCCATAGGGACTGGTGGGATCATGGTAAAGTTTCCTGCACCAGCACCCAGATTGGAGTTTTTCTCTGCAGTGTAAACCTCTTCACTCTGGCTTGGCTCTGCTGCCTCCTTTAACACATTCTCCATTTTTACAACTGGTTTAGCAAGCCTCCTCCCCATGACCTATCGCATCACTGTTATCTTCCTTATTAATCATATCTGACGTTCAGTTGGCACGCTTTGACAGCCTTATCAGTGAGATTTGTGTTCTCACTTGACCTCAGCCTGTCAGGGATGGGAGCACTGGGACTCCTTGAACAAGCCTCAGCCCTAATGATAAATACTGACGAGACGTGACCTCTTGCCATATTCTGTAAGAAATGATGAAGGAGCCTATTATTAGGCTGAGTGCCTGTGCCAAATGCCGCAGGACCCTTGCCTTCACTGCAGGCACCGCGCAGTACTTCATCGTCTGGTTTAACGCGAGGCACCCCAGGCTCTCTGTCAGTCCTGCTGGTAGGGTTGAGAAGCGTACCCCCCCAGTCAGTGCCTGCCATCGCTTTACGAACTCCAGAGCATGCCCTCCTCTGAAGCTGCCCTCCCACTGCTCCTGCCCAGTCTCACCAGTAAACACCCATGAGTGGTCTGCTACCTGGGGTTTCTAAGGGGATCCACAACACCACCAGATTTTTTTTTGTTTGTTTGTTTCAAAAAATGGCAAAATCTGAAATGGAGACTAATCCACTCCAGGACTACGAGACTGCCCATCCTCGTATGGACACCTCCTAGGCAGCAAGTTCCTTAGGGCAGAGAATCCCTCTCTCCTGTGCTCTGTGGAGCAAGGCAGGATTTGTGGTGCTAGATACCTGCTGAGGGAAAGCAGAACACCCCGTCTCAACGCGTTCAGCCAGCTAAGGCTTCTGCATGGCTTCCACAAACGCTTTTCAATTCCAGAAAAAATACTGAGCCTTCAGGATTGAGCCAGTGAATTGTGATTCCCGTAGCACGTGTGCCTTCTGAGATGATTTCAGCTAAAATCACGTCAGGGAGGTCGCTCCTCCTGCTTGTGCTCCTTCTGGAGCAATAGTCTCCATGTCTGTAGCTCTCATACGATTGCAGCTTGCTGCACAGGAAGCAATTACAGATGAGGGCCGATCTGCCTGGCCTCACGGCTGCCTTCCCGGGTTGCATCTGCTGACAATTGGATGGAATGTGCTAACAAACACCTTTCCCCAACCAGGCTTGTCCTCCTGCTTACATCAGTCACACGCAGGAGCCAGGGCAAATCAGGTGAGTCAGATAAAGGTCTCAAGTGTGGGACTGTCTCCAGGCAGCACATGCTGAGGGATGTCTGTACCTCACCTCTGCACAGAAGAACCTGGGGAGGAAGGGGTGGAACAGAAGTTTTCCTATAGCTGTCCCATGTAAGGCTGCCTTGCAAGGCAAGCTCCTGGAAAGCTGAGGCTATGGTCCCCTACATTTTCCTAAATCACTAGAGAAGATGCAAGATCAGACAACACTGTCCAGGTGTCCTGGAAGGGGGAAGCCAACTGAACGAGCTGTGATGGGGTACAGCCTGAAACCTAGCCCATGCACACAAGCTTGTTCTTGGTCCGGGGCACACCGTACCCTCTTTTCTCCAGCTCACTGGCGATTTGCCAGGCTGTCAGGCGGTTCAAATCTCCCATGGGGTGTCTGGACCAAGCAGGTTATCCCTTACCTACTGCTAGCCTGTCCTGGAAGAGGTTCCCATTAATTTTTTTTTCCCCTCCCTCTAATGACACATTTTCTAAACCACAAAGCTGCTTTGATCTGGACAACATGAAGAGTCATGCTGTGCTGTGGGTTCTCCCTTTAAAACTCTCGGCAATTACGCACCCTGGTATCTATGCCTCCCCCGGGGGCCACTGGGCCAGGAGGTCCATGGTCTGGTACAGCTCTGGACCTGGTTTCTCCCTGTGATATTCATCCACAGGGGTTGTGCTTGTCCTTCACTCTTTGGGTGGCTGCAGCTGGTAGCATCCTTGAGTCGAAACCTTCCATGGATACAGGAACTTGACTCCTTCCTCCCGTTCCTCCTCTGCGGCCAGGCCAGCAGAGCTTTTGCAACGTGATGCTCCTGTTTCATGACCCACGTGGTTCAGACACAGTTGGACAGACTGATCCATGATTCATTGAGAAGTTGCCTCTGCCTTAGGGTTCAGGGCAGGAGAAAGGCTAGTTTCATCTTGCATGTGATGACCCAGCGTGGTGCTGTGTCAGAGAAGGAATCCTTGGAGGTCTGCTTCTTGAAACGGAGAATTTGGCTTCAGCCAACCTGGGTTTAGTCACGTTGCTGACGGAAGGGCTGCTGCTTTGGGTTTTCATGCCATTTTTTGGAGCAGATGGTGGATGGGAGGTTGTTTGCTAGCTTCCTGCCTGTTTCTGCCTACAGCTGGTTGTGGTCCTGGGATATTCTTTTGGTGATAACCATGAGGCACCAGCAGATCCAAACCATTCTGCCTGGCAGCCTGTCTGGGGAGGTTGTCCCTGCTGTCCAGCAAGGACTGTGGAGTGGCTGTTTGAAGACAGGAGAAATAATCTGCTGCCCTCAGGACAGCATTGCAGGAGCCAAAAAGGGTTTCGGGCAGAGAAAACAAGAGTTTTTCATGGTTTTGTTCTTGACCTCACTGGGAAGGAGGGAAAGTTTTCAGCTGCTAGCAGCTGCCGAGCGCTCTGCAGGAGTGTAATTGGTGGTGTCCCTCCACTTCCCCATGGGCTGTCATCCGTGCAAATGCTGCCACCAGCCACCTCCCCAACCAGGCTACGTGACAGCAGACCCAGGGCTCCTGGTGGCAGGAGGCTGCCTGAGCACCACAGGGTATGGCATGCCTCGCCGCCTCTTTTAGGGGCACGCCAGGGCCTTCTGTGCCTGTTAGAGGTCTCCAAGCCTGGGAGCAGCTCCTTGCCTGGGCTGGTGGCCAAGAAACCGAGCTGATCCCTTACCTTTATCATGTGCCATCAAGTTATCAGTCAAAGGACGCTGCTAACAAGGACTTCAGCTCACTCAGCTGAGGGCATGCCGTTGCTTCACGCATTTCTAATCCTGCAGGACTTCCCACCTGCGCCTCTCCCCTCCTCACCTGCACTTTGCTGCAGCGCTGCACAGAGGCACAGTGAGCAAGTTTTCTTTCTTTCTCCCATCGAGTGCCTGCTCACGCTCCAAAACATGCTAGTTTTCTGATTTCTAAAGGGTGCCGATTTCTCCGAGCTCAGTTCTTCTCCCACCTCCTCCTCCTCCTCCTCCTCCCCTGCCCTTCTGGGCCATGCTCAACAAGTGTGAGCAATGCAAAATGCTCCTCTCCCATCAGGTGTAACAGATATTACCGTCATTTCTGCCCAGCCCCACTGCCAGTAATAAGAATGTAAATAATACATGAGCTGATGCTAGACGAGGCTCAAATGTGCGCAGCTGTGAGTTATGATGTGGTACTGTGCTTTAAGGTTAGTGAAAAGAGGCACTTTGCAGCTACTTAGGATTTTCCTATTCTTTTCCCAGGAACTTTCATCTGCATATGCTCACGAGATAACATCTTAATTAGTCACAGTCCTTCATTTCAGTTGCTGCTTGGATCGACTTTGTTGGTTAAACAGCTGAGATCCCCTGGACCAGGGTCAGAGCCAAGCCCGGGGAGGTGGGTGATAACAGGCAAGCAGAAAGGTTTCAGGTCAAAGGGGAGGACTGAGCCCATCTCTTTGTCCCTCCCCTCAGTCAGAATTGCCCTGAATAATAAAAGCCTAAACCATCCTCGTCTGGAGGCCTATGGATACCTCCCTCCTTGGACTGCAGCGTGGAGAAGGTTCACCCAGCGCCGGGGACAGGAGCAGCCACTCGCCCCTCCAGAACATTTTGGCTGTGCCTTGTTTTCAGGTTCTCCTATTATGTGAAATGATGGGGAAATCAGGCACAACACAAAGCAAATTGTCTCCGAAGCTATCAAAGTTGTCACTTTTGGACACTTTTGTGTTCAGCTATTACAAATAGGCTTTTCTAAATCTTTTCCCGTCTTTGTTGATGTCGCTGCTTGCTCGCTGGGACACATCAAAAGGCTTGTGATGCTCCTTTTTTCTCCTCCTCAAAAAAGCACCTGTGCCTCTCCCTGCCGCACGCTGATCTGTTTCCAGCACACTTTACACACACAACTCAAATGCTTTTCCTGCTGCTCCTCAGCTTGTGCATCACGAACCACCTTCTGCATCAGTGTCCTATTCCCAGCCCAGGGGGCCAGGCAGTGCGGCAAGGCAGCACCCCCAAAAAACCATGAACTCGGGTCAGGAAGGCTTTGCCTTGCAAATCCTCTCACCCGGGATGATTCAAGCCCAAGGCAGGCAGGTGCTTAAATGGAGGGGCACTGGCACGAAATTTCCATCCTCCCCAGGCTGGAAACTGCAGGCAGGCAGAGGGAGTGTCGGAGGATCAAAGAGAGTGGCGATGCCAAGTTCCCAGGCTGTTTTAAGCTTATAAAGAATGTTTTAAGGTTATAAATAAGGTATTTGGGGAACAGAGGAGGCTGGTTGGTGCCCATTCTCCCCAGAACTGGGACGGTGTATGAGGGACAAAGCAGGGGTCCTTGCCTCAGCACACTGCTGCTGGTGTGGGGGCAAGGCTGGGGCTGCCCATGGGCAGGGAGCTGTGGGGTGAAGCCTGGGTACAGCGCTCGCCTCGTTCACAGCCCGTCAGGGTGTTCGGTGCCTTGGGGAGGTATCCTGGGCAGTGATGAGGGCAGGGGTGGCAGAAGGGACCTGTGTGTCCCCGGTGACCGCTCTGCCCAGGGAGGGGCTTTTTCTTCAGCTTTTCCAGGGAACAGGCTTCTGGGCTCTCATCACTTTGGAGGGCGCTGCCCGGGGGAAAAAATCAAAATCAAGACCAGTAACAGAAAAACAGTTGGGCTGATAAAGACTTTTCAGTGCCCAGAGCCCAGGCAGGAGCAGAGCTCTGACGCTCACTCGGGGAGCAGAATAAGGAGCCCCACAGCCTGGGGAGCCTGGAGATCCCTCTGTGCTCAGAGCCGGGCACGGTCAGCAGGAAAGAGATTTCAGAAAGACATGAGAACTACCGGCAGTGCTGCAGGATGTTCCTCTGTGTCCCTTAGGGGACACCCTGTTATGCCATCTCAGCAGCAAGAGGCATTACCTGGATCCTATTTATCTGTGCTCATTAAAAATCCATTTTTAACTTTGCTGGGAAAAACAACGGTCTGTGCAGCACCCTGCGGTTACGGTTCATTTAGAGGCACACTTCTTTTCGCCGGTGGATTGTCAATGGTGTTTACAATCATTAAACATCCAGCACTCCCACGGCTTTCCTGGGTGATGCACACCAGATTCTTGCACTGGGAATATTTGGGAATCCCACCAGGGATCCTTTCTAGGCTTCCTCTGCTCTGCAGGGCTGTCAGCATCCCCAGCCGCGTCCGTGGAGATCGTCACATCCCTCTCCTGTTCACTGACATATGGAATTCATAGCCAACAGCTTTATTGACATTTCTATCCAGGGTGCAACTGTCATAACAAAAAGATACCCAGGCATCCAATTTAGCTGCAAATTTACCTCTGTCACACAGACCCTAAAGCTGCAGCTACGAAATGTACTGCTATAACAAATACCAGATTTTCCCAGGGTGGATACTAAGAGCTTCAAGTATTCCCACACCCTTCTGTGTCATCCTTTTTGGATCTTTCTTGTCTATTATAGTGCGTTTTGACCCTGAAGTGACACACAGCCCATCAGTAGTAAGCACTTGCATCACTTCTACATTAACACGCAAGAAGAGTGTCAAAATTGGGGAATAAAGGGGGTGAGCTGAAAGAGAGAAGGCTTTTAATGTCATTTAATGATGTCTGCTAACACTTGCGATGTCAGAAAGTGAAGCAACATCATCTACATCTGGAGAAGAAAAAGGAAATAGTTGTAGTTCCATTTTCATATCCTAAAGCTTCTGAAGTGACAAATGGTGTTTATCCTATCTGGAAAAAATGTTATTTTTAATTGTAATCGTGTCGCTGCTGCCAGCTCTCACAGCTTCAGTGTGTGGCTCATGACAAAGGGTGTCTTTTCAAGCCCTGTTTTGATTATACAGGAATCTCAGCAATGCATTTTTTAAATGTACAGAAGGTGCAGGGATAGGTAATTATACTTCTGTTTGTTCCCCTGGTTACGTCTCCTGGACTAGTCTGGGACGATGCATGAGAGTATTCATACCGTAAGATCAAGAGGAGAAACCTTCTGGGAGACATCTAATAATATGGTTAAAAAAAGCCAGAAAGAACCTGAAAAAAAACAGTTCCAATATCTCATCAGACACTAGATTTTCACATCAAGATACAGAGAAACTAGAAATGAAGAAAGCTTCCAGGAAGATATTTTTCTGTTGAAGAGTGGTGGAAACAGGTAAATCCAACGCTCAGATGGAGGCAGTTGGTGCACATTTTTTACCATGGATATTTTTCTTGGACATCAGAGATCATTACAGAGGGGAACTGCCCATCTCTGGAAGTTGTGGGCACTCACTCCCATGGAGAACAGCAATGCTTCTCAGGTACTGAGCCACCACCGACTGTCACTGTACCTCATTTCTCAGAAACAAGGGGACGATGTATGAGCAGGAGAGGACCTTTCCGTCCCCTGGATGGCTACAGCCAGCTTTGCCCTGTCACAGCTGGCTTGAGGGCATGCTGTTGTAGGATACAGGAATGTCTGGCTGTGGGCTTTTGACTTGAAATAGACCTCGGTCCAGTCTGAATAAACATTTTAATGCTTAGCCACAGAAAGGAGTTGTCAAGAGGATGGTTTCACACGCTGGAATTAGAATATTTCTTGTAAACATCAGAATAACTTTGTTCCTTTGAATGTGGAGGAGCCTCATCACAGGGGAACGCAGGGTTTATGGGCGCGCTGGCGCTCTTCTCGTGACAAACAGAAAGAGCAGCAAAAGCAACAAACTCGAGAAAATAAAGCTGGGCTGAGAGGAGGTGAGCTACGGTAGCAGCCAAGGGTGTGGGACAGGGGACAGTGGGTCATCCTTGCACACCCCCACCCCAAGACAAACAGCCCTCTGACTGTGGCTCCAAGCTTGGGAGCTCCAGTTTGGGAGCTCACTGCTGAGATGGTGCTTTGAGATCCTTGCTCGGACCATGCCGTGGAAGCATGACACCTTGTAGATAGCAGTGCCCTGAACGGGAAATTCAACAGGAGCCTGGCCAGAGGAAGCTTTTGGGGTCACTGCGAAGGGGTCCCTCAAGCATGCTGCCTGGCGCTTAGCGGCAGGCAGGATGGGTGCACGCACTCGGCTGCTCACCCCCTATTCATCTGGGCTGTCTCTCACCTTCTGGGGTCAAAAGGAGACGAATTATCAAGCTGTCAGACTATTTGAACTGCCCGGGCTCAGCCAGGACAGGACCTTTGGGAGTGGTCTCACCAGCAGCTCAGCACAGCATCGTCCACCAGGCTGAGCAGCAGGAACTGTTATCGGCGTGGGGATGGCAGGCGATCCTCGTGCCTTTCCAGACACAGCCGCGGGATACGCAGAGGATGGTGCAGCTCCTGGGGTTTCAAGCAAAGGCTTGGTGCTGGCTGTCTTTACCAGGCAGCTGTTCACTACAGCCATAGTCTCATAATGTCTCTGGGTACAGATTTGTCCCTTCTCAGCCCTGGGTCTTTGCTCTGAGGTGATTCTCGGACATGTATAGGCAGGTCGAAGGACAGACCAGGTGTAAGAGCTTGGGCTGCACCTCCTGGTCCCAGCAGAGCCCCTCTGGATGCAGAGCAATTCCTAAAATCAGTAGATTCCCTTTGGATTTCTACCACTGTAGGCAAGTAGCAGCTCCTGAGAAGTTCACGTTCCCCGAAGAGCTATGTACTTTAGCACAAAGCACACCCACCCTTTTCTCTGGCCTCTTTCTTTAGGATGACTCACCCGGCTCTCTGCTTGCCGTTGCCTTCCACCACTCCAGCGACTCTGCTCTGATTCAGCCCTTCTCGTTTTGAACTCCCTCAGAGCATTCAATCAATCTCAGCTTACCAAGGTCAGAAACTAATGAAAATATCACGAAACAATTTCTAGAGATGCTTGATACGCTTGGTGCTCAGCCGCCTATCTCTGCAGAATCGCCGTGCAGCTTTGAGGAGCGTGATGAACTCCAACACCTGGTGGGACAGCAGGCACGGGGATGCTTGCCACCATCTCCAGTGAATAGTTAATTTTCCAAACAAGTGGTTTTTACCAGGGGTTATAAAGAAAATACGACATGCTACACACACAGCAATAGTTGGGAATATGATTTTACTGAGCCAGATGGTATAGGGCTGTCACTGTTGGCCCCAAGAGTCACAGCTTTCTGCTAAAAAGAGAATGTCCTGATTGAAACGTGAAGATGCAAAATTAGGAAAGGTAAAAGGTTTAGCATCTCCAGAGATGCTCAGTTCAGGGAGCGGATGTGGCAGAAACTACTCTGGTCAGAGCCAGAGAGTGGAGCAAGGCTCACATCTAGGAACTCGGGTACAAGCTTGAGTGGAGACATAGATCTGACAGGGATCCTGAGAAGAACAGCTGATAGGAAGAAGCAGGGAAAAGTATCTCCAAATCAACCTGGGTGTTTTTTTTCTTGCAGTAAACAGCATAAATAGATACTTGAACAGGACAACAAGCTGTTTTAAATGGGAAGAGATGAAGGAAAATTAAAAAACAGGTTTTGTTGATTAGAAAGTTCCACTGCATTTAGCAAAGGGCTGAAGAAAGTATGAGATGAGGAAAAACTTGTTTTGGGGAAGGTTGCCAACTGAGCTATGATGTTATTGTAAAAAAAAAAAATATTTTGGGGCTTGCGCAAGTATCGGGAGGCAGTTTTTTTAAAATACCAGGGAAAAGGGAAACCAAAGCAGAAAGATCTAGTGAAATCTCTTCTGTCTGCTTTTCTGAGCAATAACAACTCAAGTTGCAAATGAAGATTATTTGTGTTCAAGATTCAATGTAATACCTTTTTCATTTCCAATGAGAGAATTTCCAGTGCACATCTGTGAACCATCTAAGAAGTCCTACAGCAAAAACAGGAAAGATGATGATGACATTAACCAGTAAAACAACACAAGGCAAAAAAAAAAATCCAAACACAACCAAAAAAATCCTGTTTGGAAGAAAACCCAAAACAAAGTTTGGGTTTTTAGGGTTTGGGGTTTTTTTTCTTTCTTTTTTTTTAAATATACTATAAAGAGCATAAAGGTCACGCATGTATTTTCTTTTCCTTTGGGACACAACTGCAAACCACATAATGGCAAAAGGCACTCAAAGCAAGTTGGCCAGCAGACTGGAGCAAATGCCTGGCTCTAATGGAAATGCCTCAGCCCTGTGCTGGTCCCAGGACCTGTGCTGCTTCCCCAGTAACCCCCCCCACTCCTGCACACCCACGGACTGGATCAGGTCTTGGCTCCAGAGCGACAGAGCCAAAACTTGCCTTTCTGCAGAACAGAGGACGTGGCTTAGCCATCTGCAGAGCCTCCCGGGCACAGGGTGTGATGAGATCACAGGAACAATCCTGGTGCCTGTGACAACAAGTTCCTCTGGGGGACTACCTACACCATCAACAAAGCCTGTGGCTTCCTGGAAACAATCGCTTTTCTTTTTAGCGAGTTACTCCCTCCCTGCCAGGTGACCGGATTTCACACTCTATGCTTGGAAAAATTAAGTTCACAAAAACGTCTTGATCATGCCCCAGCCATCTCCTCTCTGATGTGAACTATCCTGACTTTCCAGTCTTTCCTCTGAAGGAAGCTGATCCCCTTGGCCCTTTTGGTTGCCCTTCTAAAACCTGCTGTATTCTTCTCCAGACACAGAGACCAGAACCGCACGCACTGCTCCAGATGCGGGTGCTGAGCTGGGGCAGCAAAGTGGTGTCCCCTGTCCTCTTCTCAGCAGCCTCCCTGAGGACGGTCCCCATCTTCCTGGCTTGCTGGCCACCACAGCACGCTGAGCTGAGGTTTCAAGGGGACTGTGAATGGCGACTCCAAGAGCTCTTTCTGGTGTGGTGGGTGCCAGTTGTGAGCTCAGCACCATGTCAACATGGTTTAGATTATTCTACCCAAGACACCGTCTTACCTTTGTGTACGCTGAAACTCATGTGCCACCCTTCTGCCCACTTCCTCAGGTTTAAGTCCTCCTGGAGTTCTTTACCAGCAGCTCAGCATTTCAGAATGAGCTTGCTGTTGACTGCAAACCTGGGCATCCCATGACACGTACCCTTTTCTAGGTAAAGATGTTGAATCCCAGACCCAGAAGCGCTTCCTAGAGGTTCTCCTTCTGCTTTTTCTGCATCCTGAAAAGTCACCGTTGAGATCTAACCTTTCCTTTCCACTTTCAGATCACAAAAGGACGTTTTCTCCAGACCACGGTGACTTTGTATCTTCACAGTCTTTGTCGAGAAACTGTCAAAAGCTTTCTGAAGATCCAAATACATTATGTCCAATTTATCTACATACCTGTTACCATCCATATGGACTTCCAGGAGACTGGTAAAGCAAGATCGTCCCTTACAGACACTGTGTTGGCTGCTTCCTATGACTCCAGTCTTCCCTGTGTGTACAGTGGTCCGTCCCATGGCTCTGCTGACACAGGAAGGATGGAAGTCAGACTCTGGTCTGTTGTTTCCTGAGACTCCTCTAAGTGGGAGCTACACTGGCAACTCTGCCCTCCTCCAGCGCAGAGGCCATGTGTGACGATGGTTTGCACACCCTGGCCAGCAGTTCTGCAGCTTCACATGTGAACAGTCACGTAAATGGTGCCTGGTCCTGGGGGTTTGGGGCTCTCCCTTAAGCCTTCAGCAGGAAAGACTGGTACGTACAACTCACTGAGCGTTTCTGCTGTTTCCTTGTTTTCCCTGAGTGCCCTTTTACATATCTGTAATCAAACTAGTTGGCTTGCTGCCTCTGCTATATAAAGAACTCTTTACTATCAGTCTTTGCAAAGCCTTCACGTTCTTTTTTAGCCCTTTTAACTTCTGGTGCATGGTTGACTTGCCATACTTTATGGGATTTCCTGTTCCCCTAATTTGGGTAAGCTTCCATTTCTTAAACATTAACTTACTGCCTGTGATAGCAGCCTTAATGTTCCTGCTGAGCCATGAAACGGTCTTTTCACACCACATTGTTTTCTTTTCAAATTGTGGCAAAACTTCTACCTGGGATTTTACTATGGTATTTTTTAACAGGTTGCCTGTTCCCTCCTTCAACATCAGTGAGAAGAGCCTGGCTCCATCCTCTTTTCCTTGGCTTGCTCAGAAAGCATTCGGGAGATAGGGTTAGCAACACGCTAATTGCTTTAACGGAGTTCTCGGAGAGCTCAGCACAGCCTGGGCAGGTTTTTAAGTCATGACAATATTTTTCCTTGTAAGGATCCATGTAAGGATCCCCTCTGTTCAGTACTCAAGACAGCATGTGGAGTACTGTGTTCAGTTTCGGGCTGGAGAGAGTCCACTGAAGGGTCACCGAGATGGTCAGGGCGCTGCAGCACACACGGCAGGAGGAGGGACGGAGAAAACTGGATTTGGTTAATCCTGAAGAAGAGAAGTCTGAGGGAGTGTCTTGTTGCTGCCTACATCTACCCAACAGGGAGTTACAGCAAGGACGGAGTTACACACTTCTCGGACGTGCATAGCAAACGGAGAGCAGACGCGGTTACGAGTTGGAAGAGAAATTCCAGCTGGACATACAGAAAGAAATTTCCCTGGAGTGCTTAACCAGTGAAACAGGTTGCCCAGAAAGGTGGTTGGAGATGCTCAAAACTTGACTCCTGAGAAAACACGAAGTAACTTTCAAATTAGAGCACTAGTTCTTCTTTCCTCCACCCTTAGCTTTTGGCATACTTTTCCCTGCAAGCTCACCTATAACCTGGGCGAGGTAATTGCCTTCCCCGGGCACAAGCGTTTGCAAATGCCAGGCTCCATTACGGTCAGTGCAGAGAGCACATTTAATGATGCAGCTCCTGGTAACAGAACAAGTTTGGCATCTTGTAGCGCCTCACAGTGCCTGGAAACATAAAGCTGAGGGCCCTCCAGGGCAGTCAGAGCAAGTCCAAGACGAATAGCTCTTCCACTGCAAGGCAAGATGGAAAAGACTCCAGAACAAACACGAAGACATTGCTCCTTTGCAGGCCAACTAATCCCTGCTTTTCCATCCTTTCATGTAACCCGCCCACCGCAGAAAGTTGCTAAGTAGGACTTGGAAAGTAAAATGTGCATTAAATGAATGGGCTTGGCAGAGGGAACATCTGTTTGTGAGTAACTTCTTGTTCTCTACATATGATAATGGTTATGGATTAGTGTACAGAATACTCAACTTGTTTACAGCTCTGGGGAACGGTATGTTTTGAATCATTAATAAGGAGTGTTTTTAAATGCAGAATTTCTCATCAATATGAACGTTGCTGGTTTTCCCCTCCCTAAGTATTATCACTACTCGCTATGTTGATACTCGTGATGGTTACCCTGTGGAAACAGAACCATTTCCACATCATCTCTAGAAGACATTCCAGGTTTAGTCTGACATGACACCAAAGGAAGTAGGAAATATTTACTGGGAGGGGCTGGGTCTGCTTGTTTAAAACAAATCAGGGAAACAACCTAAAATGAAATTACCGCTAGCTCAGAATATATGTACTGACGCTGTTTTCTCCTGACAGCAGGGCAGACAGGCTAACGAAGAGGACTCTGCACCTCATGCTCTGCCTTGAAGGGTTTTCCATGATCTAATTCTTACTTTTCTCAGCTCAGATGCTTCCTTCTCTCCTCTGTGCTCTTTAGGCAGCCCATTCTACTGTGGGGATATTGCCTTTTAGAGCAATAAAAATAACTTTTTAGTAGAAGTACGTATGTGTAAATCCCAGCTAATCACTACACCGACATAAATCCTGGCTAGCGTTAAACGCAGAGCTGTGGGTTTGCCGAGCTCCCTACACACAGCACATGGCGCTGGCTTGTTGCTCCCTGTCATTTTCATCCGATATTGCCCCTGCCTTGGTGCTTATTTTCTCTAGGTTGCAACGTGAGCCCCCTGAATGCCGCCACTCCTGTGTGTGACTGGGAGGTCTGCGTTCCAGCTCCCCATCTGAAGCCTGTCAGAGCTTGGGAGCGAGAATAGCCCGTGACATATCCCAGCAGGAATGCCTTTTTAAAAGGGTTTTTTTGGCAACGCTCCAAACACAGCAAGTGTGGGACAGGGATCTGATTTCACCTCTAATGCAAGAAATATTCATGTGAAAGCTCTTCCACAGAAGACAGTTAAGTTGTAATTAGTTTTCTGGTGTTATCTGATTTTGATAAGCGTAGGCGTGCACCACACCCACACAGGACCGCTCACACACTCTCACAGCTAAACTAACCTGAAGGGAATTGGTAGTGTGCTTTCTCATGTGTCCGAGAAGATACACAAAACCACTTGGGGATGGCTGGACAAGTTCATCAGACAAGACAAGACAAGACAAGACAAGACAAGACAAGACAAGACAAGACAAGACAAGACAAGACAAGAATATTAAAATCACAAGAAAATTCATGTGACTGTATTCTGGATTTCTTACTATTACTTTCCCCAGTGCAGAATTTGAGGAGGGAAGACCCCAGCTGTGCTGTGGAGTGTGAGGAAGCAAGCCCAGGACCGCTGGGGATGATGATGAGGATGATGGCGATGAGCAGGATGACCTCTCCAAGAAAACCTTTAAGTTTGCTTCCCGTGAGAGAACCTTTTTCACAAAACTACCTCATCTCTACTTGCCAGTTCTCGAGAAAGACCTACTGCAAAGCAGCCTAGGAAATAATATTCACCTCTACTAGCTACTAAAAAATCAGCATATCAGCAGAGACGTTTGCTTCATGTCATCCTGCAACATTTCACACGTCCTTCCCCTGCCAATCCCTCTCACTCCTCAGGTGCTCCCTACCTGCTGCTGTACCCTCCACGTGTATCATCTCTGGCAGTTTGTGTGGATGTAAAAGACATAGCAGAGAAAAAAAAACTAAGTGCAGACAAACACAGAAGTCTTCACAGCAGGAAACCCCCCCTAGTACAGACTTTTGGCTGAAAGATAGTATCTTTGCTCCCAGCTCCAAGATGCTCTCACTCCTTTTTGATTTCTTCTGCTCTAAAGGAAACAGACTTCTGCACACGCTTTGTAAATGAAAGGGATTGCATTTTAAAACATGTTTGTTGTTATTTTTTCTTCTTAACAGAAACTGCCTGCAGGGTCCCTGCTTTCAGCCCACAGCTCAGCAGAACACCGAAATAGTGCACCGAAGGAGTCTGATGTGTTACCTTCATCCTTGTTATTGATCCAAAGGAAGGAGAAGGAAGTTGTACTGGAGGGATGCTAGAGCATCAGAGGCTGTCTGCACTGGAACTGATCAGATCTTTGAGCTTTGATAACTTTGTAGATGTTCCAAGCCATGGATCTCCATAGAGGATCCAGCCTGCAGGGGTTAGAAGCTGGAGAGGTCTCTTAAAAAGGCTAAATTTGCACAGTAAGAAAAACTACAAACATAAAAACATTCCAACCCATCTTCCAAGAACAAGACCACACATCAAAATGTTATAACCCAGTCATGCCTATTTTAAAAAGCTCAAGATTTCCCTCCAAAAGCTCCAGAAGAATAATCCATCCCTCTGGGCTTCAAATGGTGTACTTTCATGATGAGGTTGATTTGCAAATGAGAAATTCTGAAACCTCAAAAGTTAAACAGTTTCAATAAGACTATCTCCTCCAGTGGTGAACATTGGGTCATCTAGAAACCTGTCCCTGTCCCCTGGCTCCCAGCTGTCAGAAACTCTTGATGGAAAACTCTGTGATGGAAAGCGAATGAAACCCCTTTGCCACAGTCACCCCTCTGAAGGCATCAGGCAGCACGTTTTCCGTCACCATAGCAGGCTTCTTTTGTGACCACGCACAAGATCAGAACCGCTCCGGATGCCTGCTGCCGGCATCTTCGGAGAGCAGGGGGCAAAGGAGGGGAGCCCGCTGTAAGCAGGACTGTACGGCTGGGACGGGGGCCTGCGTTGAACTCGTGAAGACAAAAGGCTTTCCTGTACACGAAGAGCATTTTAAAAGCTCCCTCTCATGGCCTGAGAGTTTGCAGGCTTGGTGAACAGCCTTGGCTAAAGCTATTTAAAACCTTTCCTTGCCCCGCTCAGGAAGGCAATGTTTTTCCCTGGAGATGCATCCTGACTTTGGATGTGGTGAAGCATTTTCTGAGAAAAACTTTGTTAGTAGCCCAGCAGGAACACCCCCCCTCTGCACCCAGAGAGGGTGGGGGGACGGCTGGGCAGGGAACGGAGAACCAGGGAGGGCAGCAGCACCCGGGGCTCAAAGCAAGGGTCCAGGAGCTGTGTTTGAGCAGGAGCAAAATCCAGACAGCAAATATGTGCCCAGGGAAGCTGTGGATGCTCCATCCCTGGAGGGGTTCAAGGCCAGGCTGGATGAGGCTTTGAGCAACCTGGGCTAGTGGAGGGTGTCCCTGCCCATGGCAGGGGGTTGGAACTCGATGATCTTTAATGTCCCTTCCAAACCAAACCGTTCTGTGATTCTATGCTGGATCAAAATACTCCCTGGGATTCCCAGGGTAGCTGTGGGAAGTACTCACATAGGTTCCTCAGGAATTCCCAGATCTGCCTGCAATGGCAAAAGGCAGCTTTAAGCATCCCTGGGCCTCACCCGAGTGCCAGCCAGCTACAAGTCAGGGTGGTCAATTGTTGCCCATCAAATCCGTTCAGCATAACCTTCCCCACACTCACCAAGCAATTTGGGAGCTGGATAAAAAGTAATCATGACATTCAAGACACCAGAGTCTAACACTGATAGCTAACAACACAGCATGGCAGCATGGCTTTTGCTCTTCCACGTACTTTCCCCCAATGCCCTGTAATTACACAGAATCACAGAATGTTAGGGATTGGAAGGGACCTCGAAAGATCATCTAGTCCAATCCCCCTGCCGGAGCAGGAACACCTAGATCAGATCGCACAGGAACGCATCCAGGCGGGCTTTGAATGTCTCCAGAGAAGGAGACTCCACAACCTCTCTGGGCAGCCTGTTCCAGTGCTCTGTCACCCTCACTG
>WKFP01014094.1:49898-65476 GCA_011057875.1 Pterocles orientalis
TTTTTTTTTTTTTTTTTTTTTTCTGGTAGATGTTTTGAAATCCCATGGTTAAAAGATGTTGCAGGGATAATTGAGAATGAATCTTACTAACTGCAACTATAGTGCCCAATACTCTTAACCCACTAATTTTCCACAAGACTCCCGCCTGCTGTAGTGGATTACGTGGTTTTTTCAGGTTTCTCTCCATCTGTCTGTGCAGTTTCCTGCCTGTTGCTCCTCTCTGTGCTACCTGTGGTCCCCGAGGACAGCCCACCCAGCTGCAGCAGTCGCTACCCTCCCTTCTCCCCACCGCACCGGCAACGGCAGAAGCAGCACGTCAGACTTCAGGACCACCCCAATCTTTCCCTCTGTTAATTTCCTTCTTACATTAGGCCAGGCAACAGCAAAAATTCGTTTCATTTACAGTGCTGAGAAACTCTGAACTCGATTGGAACAGATGATGTATTTACTTCACGACCATGATTCATTCCTAACACTGAATGGGACAGCGGGGGGGGATGGAAAAATTGCACTTGAAGAGGATTTTTTGCAAAGAAACTGAAGAAAACTTACTGAGAAAGCTCAGGGGATCTTTACTGTGCCAAAAAGGCAGAGAGGGCTTTTGGTGACATTGTTAGTTGTTGTCTTCCAAGGATGAAACACCCGCTTCTGAGGAAGAGGCTTTTGTGCTGGGGGACTAGCGGTAGGCACTGGGGCAGGTCTGGGTGGTGGAAAGCCCCGCGTGTCGCAACAGCCACACACAAAGCAGCTCACTTGCCAAAGGGGTCAACCACAGCGGAGCCAATGCACCTCGACCACGATCGCTGCCCGGCAGGGTTGAGTCTCACCATCACAAGAGTTATCCCAGAATTGTAGGCTCATAGCAGGTGGTGGTCTTGAGATGCTCTTAAATGAGCTGGTCTTGCCGTCAGGTGAAGTTCCCACTGATTGGAAAAGGGGAAACATAGCCCCCATCTTGCTTTTGTTGTTGACAACACAATGCTGGGACAGAGACCCAAGAAGGCCATGGCTTACTGTCTTCTTCCTCTTGAGGACCATCCTCAGGGACAATATGAGTGATTGTTATTATTCAACTTAAATATTTCTGTGATATTTAAAAAATAAAAATTAAAAAATAATGGGATGCTTTAGAAGAAATCCCAAAGTTGATTGCAAATCAATGCCATGAAAAGGAAACAGATCAAAGCAACCTTTGGTGTGGACAACAGCCCACAAGCACCATGATGCATGCGCATGCTTGTCAGAGGGTGAGGAACGCTAAGGTCAGCTCAAAGGGTCTGTGTTTTCCATTCTGTTCAGCATGAAAAGTGACAACTCCTGTTAGCAACGCTGCTGTCCACAGAAAACGTCCTGCTGACTCCTGCACACTACGGCTCAAACTCCTGTAACGTCAGCCGCTATCTCTCCAGAAAGTTTACTTCCTGATGCGCTTCTCGGAGATCTAAACCACCCATTATTATTATTATTGCATTCCCACCTCTCGAGCACCGTGGTGACTGATACTGGGGGAATGTCTGAGCAGGGTTTGCAGACAGTGGAGGACCAGAGCCCTTGTGCCGTGCCTGACACAAACTGGCCCCATTTTCAGTGGGGAACACTGAGCCAGGTCCGATAAAGAACAGGGATACTCTGGGAAGTGGTGAATCCTGTTACACGGATAGAAAGAGGTTGTTTCAGGGAAAGAACTAGAAGTCTGCGGAGAAGCATGATGTCAGTGCTTAAGGCCAGGTATAGCCTTCAGCTAAACAGGTACTGAAATCCAGAGTACCTCCATCCACACTGAATCTATTTACTTCATATTTGCCTAATATCAGTTCAATAGAATTGCCCCCGATTCTCCACGCTGTTTTTTTTTTTTTAATCCTCTCTCAGCACCCCCCAGCCAAGCCTGCAGTGTTTTGCTCCATTCCATTCACATCCATGTTTACATTCTTTCTGTACTTGCCTGGTATGTTTCTCAAACACAATACAATTATGTACATAAATACCATCTACTGGAAAACACCTTGTTTTTGCACATCCCTGTTTGTCTCACAGTGCTACGAAGCTCCACGCACACCTACTACATCTTTGTTCTTTAAGTAACTATAATGGTGAAAAAAAGGGGCAGTGCCACTTCAGACAAGGGGCACAAAGACTTGGGGTGCCCTGGTGCAGTTTCTGACCCCACTCGTGGGTTGTGGGCTGGATCTACTGCCCTCCAAGTCAGCGACAGCCTTTCTGATAAATGAACAATATCAGGTGAATTGTATGGTCACAGCCACATCTCCTGTTGCAGATATTCTGATGAAATAATAAAAAATTAATCATATCGAAGAGTTAGGTTTGATTAAAGCATCACGTATAAGGATTGTTGGGTTTGAAATAGGTAACTATAGAAAGCTCACCAGGAAGTTATTAGATTTTTCTATGTTTTAAGAAACTATGGAGATCGACACGGACATGAGTTACGCTGCTTGGAAAGCCCTTACCCTTCCCATCTTGATTTGAATATCAAGGATTCCAGTCAGCAGAGCGAAGCAGAACTGGCCAATGATTTCTTTAGGGTAAGACTATTGATAAGGTTATGTAACTAGTAAACCCAATCATTTTAAAAGTTAAATTTAAAAACAAACATTTTATGCATTGCTATGTAAAAGAACGTATGTAACAACGGCTTGACAGCAAAAGTGCATAAAAGCAAACGAGTTTTTACGCAAGGTGGACACGCTTGGGTGGAGCTATCCCCCATGTCCCCAGTGCTGATAAAGAAGTGCCTGCTTTCTCGTCTCCAAACTGAGTTTGAAGAGTTTCTCGACCGTTTTTTTCAGTAATACCCGCCCTCAGAACAACCGAAAGCTTTCAGATGAGTCCAGCTGTCCAAGGTGCTTAGGAACCAAGCGGCAGATCCTGCTCCTCGCGCTGACAGCGCACCGCCTGCCACCAGCAGAACCCGCTTCTGCTCCTCAGGAGCTCGGGAGGTGGATTTCAATGGGGCTGCAGGAATTTTTACTGTTCTTTATTTTACAACGCAAAGCTCAAAGACCCATATGGCTCTGACCCATAGCATTTGTGCTGCACATTGTCTGTATCCACTGACGGGGGAATTTGGGGTGGTGTCTCCACAACGACTACATTGCCTTTAGCTGCAACAGGAGCCAGTTCCTCTCCAGAACTGGGTACCTGCAAGGTCTCTGGACAGTCTTTTGTGATGATAATCTCACACCCATCAGCCTTTTTGGAACTACACTGCCTGTGATTTACAAACTGTGCTGGACTCTGTCCTTCATCATTAGCTAGCACAGGGAAAAAAGATACCTGGTATGTAAAATAAAAAGACAGCATAGTATTTAATACTTCTTTTTTTTAATACCCATGAAGTAATCATGGCAGGGTAATATCGCTTTCCCACAAAAAAGCCTTCAGTGTGATATAAATCATCAATAAACATGGACAGTAACGACAAAGCCACTGAAAACTCACGAGGCAGGGTGTCATTAAAATGAAGGAACTACAGAACTGAATTCTAATTTTAATTTAAGAAGAATTGGACTTCATTATTTCCAGCAAGACATTATTTCTCCTTGCCTGAATCTCCTGGATTTTTACTTGGTCTAAGTCACTCTTTACATAGGAAGATATGTCTAGTCTAGTCCATTTAGACTTTCTGGTTTCTACTCAGTGGAGATGGCGAACCAACCCTCCCTTCCCTACAGAGAGCTGGTTTTACCCTCATTCGCTTTCCAATATGCTATTCAGAATAATTTTCCTGCTTTCAGGACGTAGTTCTCAAACCATCTCATTATTAAAACTCCAAGCTACCTTTTTTTTTTTTTTCTTTTTCCCAATATAAAGAAAACACATTCAGAGTTTAAAGCTACAAATGCCACAAGCAGAGCCTAAGCATTCTAATCAAGATTTAATTTAGCCAGATTCACCACATAACGCAGAGTAGCCAAGTTCCACGCATCGAGAATTATCTTGCACCTCTTAGTTTTACACGTATTTTTTACCAGTACAGGCACTGTTGCTGAATTTCCAGGACACTTGTACCTACACATGCAAGGACTGCGAGAACAGCCTAGAAACTTGCACGTTGCTCTCATTATAGCTATTTTTCTTAAAATTGCTTAGGAAAGGGTTAAAATCATTTGGCTGTAAAACCATTTCTTTCAAAACTCAGCCTTATTTTGGTGTTGCAGAGATATGAATGGACCTAAACTGAAAGAGTTTTCGGAAAGCCTCAACCTGCCCATCAGCACAGTTCAACCAAAGGATCTACACTCACAAAAGCAGGCAAGCATCTCATCTTAGAGCTGGATCGTTAAAAAAACCCAACAAAGTAACAACCAAACTTTGGCAGAATAAAAGGAGTGTGCCTTCAACAGTGCAGCAGGGTGACGAGGGGACACGCTGACTAAATGCTGCCTGAGCTGGTGATTTGTAATGGCAAAGAAATTTGTTCACAAACTCCTTGAAGAGTATCCATCAACAGAAAACAGTTAATCTCGTCTTTAGAAGAGGAATCTACACTTTCCACAGGCTTTTAAAGATGCTTATAGGCTGGCAGTGACAGTATTTAAGCAATGTAACTCAGCCTGCCCATCTCTTCCCTGGCTCCCAGTATAACTGTCCATCAGTAGTCCCACCCTTTTGTGTCTCTAGCATCAATTATAAGAAAAAATTCACATTCACAGAACTGCTAAGACAAAATCCACTGGATAAGTTACTTGGTCTTAGATCTGCCCCTCTAAGGTAGAGCAACATGTCCGATAAACTTCTGAGCTGCCCATAGCCAAAAATACTTTTTCGGGCTGTGAATGGTTGGAGAGTTGCCTGTAATTCATACAGTTGGAAAGAGCCAGTTTTGTTTACTGGCAGCTTTGTCAATCTCTACCTGACATCTCTGCGTAGAGTAAGCCTCAAGACAATGAAGATGGGCAACTCCATAGTCCAACGCTGGAGTAAAAGCATCGCTTCAGTGGAGTTACTCTGGATCTACAGTGGGGAAAGTGAGGCTGGAATGTGGACAGCTAGTGAGGGGTCAGTAAGTCCTTTTCTCATCTTTTCTTCTCCCCAAGAAAGACAACAAAACTAATAAAAATTACGCTGGACGAAAAGCTGAATGCACGCAGTGTTCTCTCTCATACAGAACAGGGAGTTTCCACCTGGGAAATTCCCTCAAACTCTGTGTTTATCCTCATGAAAGATGACAAAGCAGCCAAGTAAGGGAATGCAAAAGATACAAATTGCTCTAAAGGAAGATGGACCTTTGCAGAGGAAGAAAGATTTTTATAGAATCAGAATTACTAGGCTCTAAGACCGCCTAACTTACACTCCTGTAGCCCTCAGAACACTCTTCAGCCTCATTGTTTCCATACCAGCTGTGAGTCTCTGATGTTAACCATGTTGTATCAAGAGCCCCACCAAAATCAAGGCAACATCTCGAGGCAGCTTTTCACAATGCAGCAGCCAGAACACCGGCATTTTGTTCCCACAGTCCAACATTGTGCACCGTGGTGGTGCAAGCAAGAGGGAGTTTTCCAGCCAAAACAAAGCCTCATAAAGTACTACCTGCCACCAGCACCTTGAGTTCCCCTTACTCTTCTTCTTTCCTGCCTCTCCATTAATTTTTTATTCCTTTCACTTCTTTTCTTTTTTACCTTGAAGTTTCCTGAACCTCTTCCCTCTGGATACCAGGACACGTTGGGCCACCAGTCCATCTGCTCTGAGAACAAACTACTTGCCTTCTCCATGGCTGTGGAACAGGTAAGACCTGGAAATGCTAGGACAAAGAAAGAAGCTTCTTTTTAAAAACCTGTCTTCATCCTGCGGAAGTTAGAATAACTGTGGGATTGCAGCAGCCTGAGCAAAGTAGCTCCGCAGCTAGTCCAAGACACAGCTGGGGAACACTCCCCGAGCTTCCTGCACACAAAAATGCAACGTCTGGCCTGACTTCTCAGACCGGCTGCTGGATTTAGGACCTGGCCATCAAACGCTGTCAGTAAATGATGTGCTAAGAATGGAGAAATGTCACTGAAGACCTTCCAAAGCTCTGATTCCATAGCTCATACATCCTCTGGCTGCCAAACTTGTTTCCAGAATGAAAACCGATCCCCCGCTCAACGGGGAAATGTGAGCACCCCTACATCCACCAGCAAGGAGAAAGGGAAGTGCCTTGGTCACAACTCTTCCTACTCTGCCTACACTGAACCTCAGCCAGAGGCACTGACCCTGGGAACGGGTTTCTTAAAAACTTCAGGAAACAGCAGATACCTGGCCCAGCTTCTGAAACAACGAGATTAATAATTGACATATCAAGGAATATATATCCCTTCGTCATTCATTATGCTTAGAATATATTGGATAAAATTAATACATTTACTTTGAGTAAAAAACCCTACAGGCTATCAGTACCAGTGTTTATTTCTAAAGTATTTTTCTGCATATTACTGACAATATCACTCAAAGGTTGAGAAGTTACACTGATTTTGCTGGTGGGAAAGCACAGGTTAAGTTAAGTTTTTTAAGGCCACACAGCAAGTAAGTGCTTGGATTTATAACTCCCAAATCCGCCTTCTGCTCCGTCCAGCAGGCCACGCTGACTCACTGTGGAATGCATATTTCCACCAAACTCTTAAGGGACAAGAGAAATCAAAAAAAGAACAAAAGGTACACACAAAGTAAGCATTAATTCTAAAAAAAAAATAATTTTTTTCTGGCATTAAAAAATGTGAGTCAACTTGTGTTTAAGCTGTCACACCTCAGCAGCACATCAGCCTGAAACAGGAGCATTAGAATAACAGGAGGGAGATGGTTCTGACAGTGTTTTGAACAAAACTGGACATCAGACACAACAACCTTATGTCATGAGATTTCCAGTGCAAAGAAAATTTAATATGTGTCTGAGATTTCACATGAAGTTTATGGAGATTTATCCCAAGGCAGCTTTCAAGTTCAGAGAAGCCAGAACCATTCCCTTCCACGCAGAGCCTGGCATCCACAGGACCGTAAGAAACCAGCAGTGATACTGTTATCCCAGGTTTTGGAGACTATTTCTGTGCTGCGGCGCTATATTATATAACCTCAGTGTTGGACCTATCTGTGCATACATTTAAAAAAAAAAAACAATCCTGTAAGCAAATTAAGAATTTAAATATTACTTTGCTCCTTTTAAAGATGAAATATTTTAGGAAAATGAAGAAAATGAAATGGAACTGACCCTGCAATTTCACAGACCTTTTAAGTCAGACATTAACCAAGGCAAGTGCGAAAGGAAGTGCCAATTACGTGACAATACTATAACCAGACTGTCTGGAATCTGGCTCTAGAGTAGGAATAAAGAATTAATTTCCATTCCATTAAGAGTCTCCATCCATAAAAAGTTCATTTCCTTTTATAGGTAAACAGAAAGGAGATGCCCAGGCTGACACAGCTCCCTGAGTAATCAGAGGGGACTTGTAAAGCCTTAAATGCACAGAGCACACTGCCCGCTCCGTGTACCCTCTCCTGCCTGCATCTCACTGATGCTTATGCAGCTGATGCCATAAATCCCAGCCTATTGCTGGCAGATTCAAATTTAAGCACCTAAGAACAATCTCTTTTATGAATTGAAAGAGAGGGAGTGACAAAGAAAGTACCAACAAAAAAAAAACTCAGAAAGTCCAGAATAAAGAACTGAGTGGTCCTGTTTGAACTTGGCTTTGGTTAAAGTCAAGCAGCTGAAAGAGCTCCTGATCCAATACCCGCATGTGAAAACTAGATGGGGAAATCACATATTCGGATACTTAACTGAGAACCTGACATTCTAAACCTACTCTGCAGGTAAAGCCAGAACCAGATGCTATGTGTTATCATTTCAGAAACACAGCCTTCCGAGTCCCAGCAAACAGAAACAACTTAAATGATGTTACAAATAAAATTCACAACAAAAATCTTATCATTTTTAGTCAAGAGGATAAACTCTGCTTATGTTTCTTCTTACAAAACTGGGAATGTTTTGTTCATTTTGAGACCTCCGGTAAAATGACCCTTAGATATCTATAACTGGAAGACTGAAAATGAAGCTTTGCCCAAAACTGTTCTTTTTGTCAGGAACATGTCTGTGTCTGTCCCGTTCTCCTCTGAAACATCTGCAGTTTCTAAGGAAGTTGCTAATCTCTGACTCTTTCTCCTTACTCTCTTTGATCCATTACTATCAGCATTCTCCCTTCATGTGCCAAAAAGTTGCACTGAACCTCAGATAATGATGCTTGCTTGCCCCCCCAAATCAGGGGAAGGTATTCACATAAAATATTTTCCATTAAGAAAATACACTCTCCTTTGTGCACCAGTGACTCTCATATGGCTTGTGGCTTCCAAACTGGTTGCTAAATGGCCATGCAGAGATAAGAGAGTACACAGCCTTGTCTCACCTGCGAAGCTAGCTTCTTGTATCTTTATTACAGGAAAGTGTAAATTAAAAAGATGATTACTACTGCTAGCAGTGAACCGGTGAATTGGACATTTGGCATCTTCCCTCCCGTAAAGAGCTTTCAGCATGGAACAGGCAAGGCAAGTAAAGGTACCTGGCAAGGAACAGTGGCTCAAATAAAATGCAGGATAATGTGCTATAAGCAATGAAGGTGGCAAAATAGAAAGAAGTTATGGGGAAGAAATATGTTTTATGAACAGAATCCTTGGTGCATAAGAAATGGGGTAAATCTCAAGCCAAGGTGAAGCATGACAGTCATGGAGTGGAGGGTAGGAGTGAAACGATGGGGAGGGGCAGTTAGGAAGAATGCAGTGGGAGGGAGAGGAAATTTCCAGTAGGGCTAACTGGCACAGCTCCCCAGTTCAGGTCCTTGGGGGCAGAGGCGTGCCAGCACTAGTGCTAGGGCAGGGACGCACAGTGGGAACCAAGTAGCAGGTTGTCTGCGTGCTGGCAGGAAGGGAAGTCTGTGGCCTTGTACCCTTACTTAAGATTTAAAAGCTGACTTGCAGTTAGATTACTTTCTTGGCTTTAAAATACACATAAAGTATTCCTAATTGCTCTACTGGAGCAAGGCTTGTTGCCTGGAAGAAGACAAGGGCTTTCAAAACTGTACACCTTTGAATTTCAGAACATACATAAAGGATGAAAGTTTCTACAAAGCCATCATCCTTCTGGCAGAGTGACCCCATTGCTCAATATAAAATTCCCAAGGTCCCGGAAAGCCCGAGAGTGCAGGGAACAGACACCTCTCCAGCTTTATTGCCTGACTGCCTTTTAATCCTCGGTGTTTGCTCCATCTGCAGAGGCTTTCTGGAGGAGCAGGTAAAGCCAAGGCCAACAGTTCCCCTAAACACCGCTGCATTTTACATGAAATACGCACAACAGGGCCAAGTGTTTCGCTAAACAAACTGCACCATATAGCAAATGAGCTGCTTGCTTTTCAAAGCAGACAGCGTAACTCTAAAAACCAGAGAGAACTGACCAACATTTTGAAACTGAAGAATTCACTTACTATCAAAATCCTGGTGCCCTGGGTAAAGCACACCGCTGCGAGGTCGGCAATGGGATCTACACTCCCTGAGCCGCAGCCTGAGACCAAGAAAATATGTCAGTAAGTCAGTGCAATGAATAAAAACAGAGCTGGTGGTGCATGAAATACCAGTCTGATGACAAATGACAAAACCCAGAATTCCTTAAATCAGACTTATTTCAAACTGACCTCACTGGAGGCTTTGCTTGCTATTCTTAAACCTCCTTTTGGCACAGGAGTGCTCAGGGTAAGGACACACACATGCTCATAAACCGTGCACATTTGCAGGCTGCAATTCTAGTAAACATTAGATAAAAAGAAAAGTTCCCTCAACTTTGAAATAAAGAATAAAGCTTTGACTTCTATGATAATTAAAATTTTTGAAAACAGCCTTCAGTTCAAGCCCCATGTTAACCACTGGTGTTCATCGACCGACACAAGGATTCAAATCAATACCATAAATGGAAAAACCACCAGTTCTGCAAGGAACATCTGGCAGGATTGTTCTGCCACGACTTTCAGTGGGGTACTCCATTATTCTTTACGTCCACCACAGAAACTGTGCTTGCCCAGCTTAAACTTATGGATGTCTACATACTTCATTTTTTTTGTCTGAAAATATCTGTACCAAAACAAACCGAGCCAGATGTTCAGCCTGCAATGAGACAACAATAGGAGGATGAGCATATGGCATTTCAATTTTTAGACGCTAGCAGAAATGCACTATCTTTATTAACAAGTATTGTTTCAATATGCACACTTCATCAAGCCAGCACAACCTTTAAACACTACTGCATTCACACCTCTGCAAGGCTGTCAGCCTTCCTACTTAGAAAACTTACCTGCTAGAGATTATGTTATTTGAAAAATTCCTCATACTAAGGAAGTTGGCTTAATAAGGGATTCACATTCTATGAAGTTACAAATTTACTCTCATTTTCTTCTTGCTTTGCATTAAGAGAATGTTATCTGTTCTTTTCCTTTGGCAAAATAAAATGAGATATTATTGCATATACTTGATCCTTCACCTGGCTTCCTGCCATCTGATATTTAGATAAACATAATTTAATACACCAGAAATATTTAAGAACTTACAAAGAGCTTCTGTTCACATTTGGTAAAACTTCTTATGCTAACCTATGTGCAGAAGGATTCCTGAATAAGAGGAACCCGTGCGGCTTCCACATGAGCAGCTGTTAACGCAGGCACACATTCAAACACGCAGTTGTCTGAAATAGTAGCGCTCTAGACGCTGAAAGCCAAGAAGGGCCAGCTCAGGTTGCAGGGCTGCATGGCCACCCCTGTGAGGTGGTGTCATCACAAACCAGTGAAATCCTCCTCCTGCTAGGAGGCTATTGCTGGGCACTCCTCGCACAGCTTACCAGCGCTGGGATTGGCCTTTAAGCAGTGATTCACGAAGGAATCACACCGCTCTGCCTCCCTTGCCGCTGTCTTGGCTCACTGCATTCATTTCCCTCCCGTTTGCTGCAAACCAGACGGAACACACAACAAATCCTACTCCAAAGGTCTCCCCGTTTTTCCTTATCCGGAAGGTAGTTTAAAATCATAAATGGGAAGAATGTGTCGCTTGAAGCCATGGTTGTGACTTGTTCACACTTTGACTTCAGAAGCTCTAGTTATGGCAGTTTCCAGTAGATTTCCAATTCCCTTGGCAGCAATGAAGAACAACAGTTTTGTCTCATCATAGTCATTAGGAAATATTTGGTTGCTTAACGCTTAGTTACAACACTGACTTACAGACTCTAAATGTCTACAGCAGAGGCACATTTCTCAGGGTTCTACGCACAGACTGCTTCAGCTGCAACATCAGAGCGTTCGCTCTGCTTTGCGTAAGAGCACACCACCAGATCACTGTCAGCTGGAGACTTCAGGTTCTCATCTCAGATGTCTCTGGCAGCACGACTCTGGGAACATTTCGCTTCCTGGCAATAAATAGCAAAGAACTAGCAATTAGTTGCTTTTGTTTCCTAATACTGTATATTTTAAAAGTGTTCCTCCTTTGAAGCATTTGTAAGAGCAGTACAAAAGACACCAGGCAACACAAAGCTCATCTAAAGTACTTAAATATGTTTAAGGTAACCCGTGCACCATAATACCCTGCAAGTGCAGGTACAGAATTATCTCTACTGTCACCAGAAATTAATTTCGTAAGATTAAAAGAGATTCGAGATTCATGATTCAACAATATTTCAGCACTTACCAAGTTTACAGAGAACTGCAGGTTACAAAACTGCAACGAAGTTTGAATTTTTCTCGAAAGCCCCAACACCAGAGATGAGAAATGCAGTAACAACTGGCAACAACAATTTTTGATCACTTAGGAAATTTTACAAAGTGTATCCCAAGTCTCTACAAGGATTAATGTTGAAATGTAAGAAAAGAACACCGAATGAAGGAAAAGCATTCTGACCTAATTCTCGCATCATTTAGGACTTACTTTAATTACAAATCAATTATGAATCAATGACAAGTCAACAAAGAGCTGCCTTCAGAAACAGGAACAACTTCAGGAATAACTGGCTTCAGAAACAAGCCAACTTGTGTGTCAGCTGAGGAAGAAATCAGTTCTGTTAAAAGCCACCTTCAGGTAATGTTTAAATATATGCTAGACTTTTGAAAATTCTGAATATGACAACAGATAACATTATCCTTTTTCTGAGTCTGCAGGAGAGTTTTCACTTGCAATTTGTACTTTCTAGTACTACTTTAAAATGATGCTATTGAATTTCTGAGTAAGTTTCTCTAGTACATTATGACCAAACATATTTTGATTAGAAAGAGAGATATTAGAGATTAAAGAGATTAGAAAAAGATAACTAGCCCATCTACAATACACTGGTGAGTTGATTATTTTTACTTACTTAAGAAAAACAGCCAGTGAGATTGGGTGACTCATGCTAAAATCAAACCCCAGCTCAGCTGCAGACCCAGAAACTGCCTGGATCTTCTCTTTCTATAACGTGAAACCATGTTCTTTCTCTCATAGGAGCTCGACACGATGACACACAGATCACAGCCAGTAATGAAATCCCTGCTATTTCACAGAAACAATACCTACCCATGACAGCCACACAACTGAAGTCATCCCCTTCGACAAAGCAAACTACCAATATGAGTGAAAACAGAAACCTCTGAAGATAAAAAGATACGATGTGTGTGATCCTGCCACGGATAAATGTGAGCGCAGGGACAGCCCACTGCAGAGCAGCCTATGCACAACCGTTTCGTACTCCAGTTTACCTTGCATTCTCTTGTCCACCAAGTTGCTTTATGACACTGGAAAAACATCACTTCATCATTCATCTTTCATGATTATTTTCTCTCTCATTTCCTTATTCTGCTTTATCCCATCAGGATGAGAACAGCTTGAGACAGCAATCTGTTGTGGATCTGAAGAGTGCCTAGCAAAAGGAAGTCCCTGGATCAAGGTATCTAGACACCACTGCAATAATAAATAAAATAAATCTTACGGACCTACAGACAATCTAAACTGATCTATGTCATTATACTGAAACAGTGAAACTCTCTGTGACAAAAGCTTCAAGAGGAAGTAGGCTAAAGTCCTCTTTCTGTTGCTGTAAAAGACTGTATTCCTTGAAATCCACTGTACAGAGATAAATTCATTCTTTAGAACCAACCTTTGAGAAGGAAGTTGTTAATGATTGATTATAGATACATGCCGTCCTGGGTTCAGCTGAGACAGTTAACTTTCTTCATAACAGCTCGCATGAGGCTGTGTTGGGGATTTGTGCTCAGAAGCAAGCTGATAAAAAGGGATGTTTATGGAACTGCCAAGGTCTGCAGACTGGAGAAGCTGGAAGGGAGCACAGCCCCAGTGACCAGCCCAGGATTTGATCTTAGGTTCAGGATTGAGACCCAGAGTGGCCAATAATCTATCCCATAACATACCCGTCATGCCCAGGATAGAGGTGAGGACCCTCCGGAAGATCAGCCCTTTTGGTTCCAGATCTCTTTTGCTCCGGGTCATCTCGCTCCAGGTGGTCGCTCTCCCAAGGCTTTTCCCCCCACCCCGGTCAGCTCTGGGTCTGGGACGCTCGGGCTGTTATCTCCGTGCCATGAGTGCGGTTTTGGGACGCTCCCTGCTCCGGGATCATTAGCCGGGAACAGGCTGAGCCTTGGTCACCAGGTGGGGGGGCAGTGTCACTGTGTATCACTCATTTGTGTATTTGTATGATTATTTTCAATATTAGATTGTTCTTATCTCAACCCTCGAGTCCTTTTTTCCCTTTACCCCTTTAATTCTCTCCCCTATCCTCAGGTGGGGGGGATTGGGTGAGTGGGTGTGTGGTTTGGCCCCCAGCCAAGAGCAAACCCACCACACACGGAAAGGCAGAGCTCTCCTTTTTCATTACGGAGTTATATACAAACCAAACTCCTCTTTAGTCAGACATTCATCATGTCCTTATTTCAAAGGGTAGCAGTCATTACACAGTGAAGTTCAAGCAGTGCTTTGGATTTCTCTGGGTTTCCAAAGTGATATAAATTAATTCAGAACACACACACACAATTATTCAAACCTTTTCCACGTGCAGTTCCTAAACTACTTACGCATACCCCTGTACAGCAAAGTAGGAAAGGCTGCTCAAGGTTGGTTTTCTTGGTTATATTTTGTACCCCCTCACAGGTAATCTTAAATCTTGAGGGGCCTCTAGATCACAGGTTCAATACCTGAAATCTTAGATGAGAGAGACAGACAGACAGACAGCAACTGCGATTCAGTAACAATACTGAAAATAAAACAGTTAAATACAAACAAACCATGTTGCGAAACCTCTTCTATACCAACAGCGTGGTTTCCATTTCTCAGGGGAGGAACCTCCCCGCTTCTGAAATGCTCATTATCAATGCACAACAAACAAATAAACGCAGTAAAACATGGTAGCATCATTACTGCTGCACTAAGGTAATAATAAACCAAAACATATTTACTACATATATTTATTGGTGGCACTCACTCATACTGAAAATACAATTACAAATTATGCAGATAATACATACCAAAAGACAACATGATAATTCAAGGTACAGAGTGTTATTAACAGAAATTTATTTATCTAGAGAAGTACACGTAATTTAGGTATACCATAAGTTTATATTTCTCTGTTCATGAACAAATTGAACAAACATATTGAAATATTCACGAGTATGCTCTGTTTTTTAATTTAAGAGGTTTTCCTTTTTGTGGCATTGCAGCTGCTAGAAAAGCAGTTATTTCATTAACCTCTGCCTTAAGAAATTAGATCAAGAATTATTCAGATACAATTCAGAACGGGGCCCAGGTCAGTGAAGAGCATGTCGCACATCAAAACCAAGACAACAACCCTCTTCACTCAGACCCATCAACAAGAAAGAAAAGAATACATGGTAGCAGAACAGAGAGATGTAGTTACTTCTATCGATACTTATTGTAATTTATAATTCTATAAATGTTTGTTATTTAGCAACAATTTAGGAGTGGCTAAGTAAAAAATAAAAAGATTCATTAGGTTTGCAGAATTTATTTTGTTCGGGATTTTCAAGACAATGGCAATAAAGGGAGTTAGATGTCTAATCAGCATGGAAGGAAATTTGGATGAGCTATCAGGAAGAAATGATTTAGTGTGAGGGTGGTGAGACACTGGCCCAGGTTGCCCAGGGAAGCTGTGGATGCCCCATCCCTGAAGGGGTTCAAGGCCAGGCTGGATGAGGCTTTGGGCAACCTGGGCTAGTGGAGGGTGTCCCTGCCCATGGCAGGGGGGTTGGAACTCGATGACCTTTAAGATCCCACGACACCAACCCAAACCATTCTGTGACTCTATAATCTGCTTTCTTTGAAAACCTTCACCTTACTATAACTTTCTAGCCTTCATAAAACAGTATTTTAACTGATTCACACCCCTCGGGTATTTACAAACAAAGCATTTCACAGCTAAGTGCAGAATGGGTCAAGATTTCATTTCATATAATGTTCCTAAATATTATTAACACTTTAAATACTTTTATTCTGCATATTCAGAATATAATCCATAACCCTGCAAGTGCTGTCTGAAAAAAACTGAAACGGAAAACAATTCT
>WKFP01014094.1:67026-98772 GCA_011057875.1 Pterocles orientalis
TAGTTATGGCAGTTTCCAGTAGATTTCCAATTCCCTTGGCAGCAATGAAGAACAACAGTTTTGTCTCATCATAGTCATTAGGAAATATTTGGTTGCTTAACGCTTAGTTACAACACTGACTTACAGACTCTAAATGTCTACAGCAGAGGCACATTTCTCAGGGTTCTACGCACAGACTGCTTCAGCTGCAACATCAGAGCGTTCGCTCTGCTTTGCGTAAGAGCACACCACCAGATCACTGTCAGCTGGAGACTTCAGGTTCTCATCTCAGATGTCTCTGGCAGCACGACTCTGGGAACATTTCGCTTCCTGGCAATAAATAGCAAAGAACTAGCAATTAGTTGCTTTTGTTTCCTAATACTGTGTATTTTAAAAGTGTTCCTCCTTTGAAGCATTTGTAAGAGCAGTACAAAAGACACCAGGCAACACAAAGCTCATCTAAAGTACTTATATATGTTTAAGGTAACCCGTGCACCATAATACCCTGCAAGTGCAGGTACAGAATTATCTCTACTGTCACCAGAAATTAATTTCGTAATATTAAAAGAGATTCGAGATTCATGATTCAACAGTATTTCAGCACTTACCAAGTTTACAGAGAACTGCAGGTTACAAAACTGCAACGAAGTTTGAATTTTTCTCGAAAGCCCCAACACTAGAGATGAGAAATGCAGTAACAACTGGCAACAACAATTTTTTACAAAGTGTATCCCAAGTCTCTACAAGGATTAATGTTGAAATGTAAGAAAAGAACACCGAATGAAGGAAAAGCATTCTGACCTAATTCTCGCATCATTTAGGACTTATTTTAATTACAAATCAATTATGAATCAATGACAATTCAACAAAGAGCTGCCTTCAGAAACAGGAACAACTTCAGGAATAACTGGCTTCAGAAACAAGCCAACTTGTGTGTCAGCTGAGGAAGAAATCAGTTCTGTTAAAAGCCACCTTCAGGTGATGTTTAAATATATGCTAGACTTTTGAAAATTCTGAATATGACAACAGATAACATTATCCTTTTTCTGAGTCTGCAGGAGAGTTTTCACTTGCAATTTGTACTTTCTAGTACTACTTTAAAATGATGCTATTGAATTTCTGAATAAGTTACTTAATTTGCGTTTCTCTAGTACATTATGACCAAACGTATTTTGATTAGAGAGATATTAGAGATTAAAGAGATTAGAAAAAGATACTAGCCCATCTACAATACACCGGTGAGTTGATTATTTTTACTTACTTAAGAAAAACAGCCAGTGAGATTGGGTGACTCATGCTAAAATCAAACCCCAGCTCAGCTGCAGACCCAGAAACTGCCTGGATCTTCTCTTTCTATAACGTGAAACCATGTTCTTTCTCTCATAGGAGCTCGACACGATGACACACTTCACAGTGCCAGATCACAGCCAGTAATGAAATCCCTGCTATTTCGCAGAAACAATACCTACCCATGACAGCCACACAACTGAAGTCATCCCCTTCGACAAAGCAAACTGCCAATATGAGTGAAAACAGAAACCTCTGAAGATAAAAAGATACGATGTGTGTGATCCTGCCACAGATAAACGTGAGCGCAGGGACAGCCCACTGCAGAGCAGCCTATGCACAACCGTTTCGTACTCCAGTTTACCTTGCATTCTCTTGTCCACCAAGTTGCTTTATGACACTGGAAAAACATCACTTCATCATTCATCTTTCATGATTATTTTCTCTCTCATTTCCTTATTCTGCTTTATCCCATCAGGATGAGAACAGCTTGAGACAGCAATCTGTCGCGGATCTGAAGAGTGCCTAGCAAAAGGAAGTCCCTGGATCAAGGTATCTAGACACCACTGCAATAATAAATAAAATAAATCTTACTGACCTACAGACAATCTAAACTGATCTATGTCATTATACTGAAACAGTGAAACTCTCTGTGACAAAAGCTTCGAGAGGAAGTAGGCTAAAGTCCTCTTCCTGTTGCTGTAAGATTGTATTCCTTGAAATCCACTGTACAAGAGATAAATTCATTCTTTAGAACCAACCTTTGAGAAGGAAGTTGTTAATGATTGATTATAGATACATGCCGTCCTGGGTTCAGCTGAGACAGAGTTAAGTTTCTTCATACTAGCTTGCAAGAGGCTGTGTTGGGGATTTGTGCTCAGAAGAAAGCTGACACAAAGGGATGTTTACGGAACTGCCAAGGTTGGCAGACTGGAGAAGCTGGGAGGGAGCACAGCCCCAGCGACCAGCCCAGGATTTGATCTTAGGTTCAGGATTGAGACCCAGAGTGGCCAATAATCTATCCCATAACATACCCGTCATGCCCAGGATAGAGGTGAGGACCCTCCGGAAGATCGGCCTTTTTGGTTCTGGATCTCTTTCGGCTCCGGGTCATCTCGCTCCAGGTGGTTGCTCTCCCAAGGCCTTTCCCCCCACCCCGGTCAGCTCTGGGTCTGGGACGCTCGGGCTGTTATCTCCGTGCCATGAGTGCGGTTTTGGGACTCTCCCTGCTCCGGGATCATTAGCCGGGAACAGGCTGAGCCTTGGTCACCAGGTGGGGGGGCAGTGTCACTGTGTATCACTCATTTGTGTATTTGTATGATTATTTTCAATATTATTGTAGTTTAGTTATTAAATTGTTCTTATCTCAACCCTCGAGTCCTTTTTTCCCTTTACCCCTTTAATTCTCTCCCCTATCCTCAGGTAGGGGGGACTGGGTGAGTGGGTGTGTGGTTTGGCCCCCAGCCAAGGGCAAACCCATCACACACGGAAAGGCAGAGCTGTCCTTTTTCATTACGGAGTTATATACAAACCAAACTCCTCTTTAGTCAGACATTCATCATGTCCTTATTTCAAAGGGTAGCAGTCATTACACAGTGAAGTTCAAGCAGTGCTTTGGATTTCTTTGGGTTTCCAAAGTGATATAAATTAATTCAGAACACACACACACACAATTATTCAAACCTTTTCCACGTGCAGTTCCTAAACTACTTACGCATACCCCTGTACTGCAAAGTAGGAAAGGCTGCTCAAGGTTGGTTTTCTTGGTTATATTTTGTACCCCCTCACAGGTAATCTTAAATCTTGAGGGGCCTCTAGTTCACACGTTCAATACCTGAAATCTTAGACAGCCAGCAACGGCGATTCAGTAACAATATTGAAAATAAAATAGTTAAATACAAACAAACCATGTTGTGAAACCTCTTCTATACCAACAGCGTGGTTTCCATTTCTCAGGGGAGAACCTCCCCGCTTCTGAAATGCTCATTATCAATGCACAACAAACAAATAAACGCAGTAAAACATGGTAGCATCATTACTGCTGCACTAAGGTAATAATAAACCAAAACATATTTACTACATATATTTATTGGTGGCACTCACTCATACTGAAAATACAATTACAAATTATGCAGATAATGCATACGGAAAGACAACATGATAATTCAGGGTACAGAGTGTTATTAACAGAAATGTACTTATCTAGAGAAGTACATGTAATTTAGGTATACCATAAGTTTATATTTCTCTGTTCATGAACAAATTGAACAAACATATTGAAATATTCAGGAGTATGCTCTGTTTTTTAATTTCTTTTAAGAGGTTTTCCTTTTTGTGGCATTGCAGCTGCTAGAAAAGCAGTATTTCATTAACCTCTGCCTTAAGAAATCAGATCAAGAATTATTCAGATGCAATTCAGAACGGGGCCCAGGTCAGTGAAGAGCACGTCGCACATCAAAACCAAGACAACCCTCTTCACTCAGACCCATCAACAAGAAAGAAAAGAATACATGGTAGCAGAACAGAGAGATGTAGTTACTTCTATTGATACTTACTGTAATTTATAATTTTATAAATGTTTGTTATTTAGCAACAATTTAGGAGTGGCTAAGTAAAAAATAAAAAGATTCATTAGGTTTGCAGAATTTATTTCGTTTGGGATTTTCAAGGGAGTTAGATGTCTAATCAGCATGGAAGGAAATTTGGATGAGCTATCAGGAAGAAATGATTTAGTGTGAGGGTGGTGAGACACTGGCCCAGGTTGCCCAGAGAAGCTGTGGATGCCCCATCCCTGAAGGGGTTCAAGGCCAGGCTGGATGAGGCTTTGGGCAACCTGGGCTAGTGGAGGGTGTCCCTGCCCATGGCAGGGGGGTTGGAACTCGATGACCTTTAAGATCCCACGACACCAACCCAAACCATTCCGTGACTCTATAATCTGCTTTCTTTGAAAACCTTCACCTTACTATAACTTTCTAGCCTTCATAAAACAGTATTTTAACTGATTCACACCCCTCGGTTATTTACAAACAAAGCATTTCACAGCTAAGTGCAGAATGGGTCACGATTTCATTTCATATAATGTTCCTAAATATTATTAACACTTTAAATACTTTTATTCTGCATATTCAGAATATAATCCATAACCCTGCAAGTGCTGTCTGAAAAAAACTGAAACGGAAAACAATTCTAGAAAGGAATTCTATTCCATCAAGTCCTCTCCACAAAGATGAAAATGATACAATTATATGGTTCAGTCTGGTCCTTGTGGGAGGAAGGAAAAGTTATCCTTCACGACATATTTCACAATGACAATGGCCTTACAGAATAATTATATACAGAGAACACCACCTAAACCACTTTTTAACCACCCTTACAGTTTTGCTTAGTCACATTTCAACAAAAACACCAAATTTGCAGCCTAAAGCTGAAATAACTTTACCTACAAAGCACAACAAACAGCTTTGTTCTACAAAATTTACGTCAGGCAGGTATTAACATCATCAGACTCATATGGGGAAGAAACACTGCATTTACCCAATAAATAAAGGAGTGATCCATACATTAGACATAGTAAAACTTGAACTATTTCTCATTCTTTTTATAAACTAGCAGATATAAAACTACGGGGAGGCACTAAAAGAACTATGAAATTGCAGCTTACTACTGTCTATAGATCAGGATGTGTTGTTCTATTATTCAGATTTCTTGAGGAGAACTTTTTAAAAGAATATTTTTCTTTCAACTGGAGCACACACGAAAAATGCAACAATAGATTTACCTCTCTTCATAGGGAAAATAAACCAAATTTGGTTCTGTACTAGGATATATTTTTCATGCCCAGGAATTTAATATTCTTTATGAAAGGTCTTTTCTAGCCGTAATATTTTATCAACAGAAAGGATTATCTTCACATCTTGCTTGCAAGTCGAGATAAGTCAGAGGTAGCTTAGGAATGCTTCAGAATTTAGTGTTTTACTTGAAATGAATTAATCCCTCTTTCAAAGGGGTTAATAATAAGTACAAAAGGCAAACAATATATACAGCTGCCACTGCCTGCACCAAGAGAATAATTCCAAGAAGCTCAAAGTAAGATTAGAACAGGGAAAAGCACAGTGCGCTACTTTGCATTTGCCTCAGTGCACCAGTTCAGGCTGGTTCTCTACAAAAGGAAGCACCCCACTAACATAGTACGCTATTCCAAGTGACAGAAGAGCAATGACAATGATGAGGAGCAGCACCCTCCAGAAGCCCAGGTCTTCCACAAACTCCTGCCATGTCGTGCGGAAACTGGAAAGAACTCCTTCACCTTGCTGTAGGTTCGGATTAAGGAGGGAATGGCTTTCCATCGCACTACGAAGGATTAAAGTTAAAAATACATCAGAGCAAAAGAATGCACCTTTAAGGACGACAGTAATCCTACTAAGAGCAACTGAAATTGCTCTAAATTAAAAACTAAACCCACCTGCAGATTTATAACGTTGCCTCTGCTAAATCACAACAAAGCAGATCAGGAAAAGACTCTAAATTTAGTTGAAAGGATGTTTTATTTGCCTGTTTGTATCTGTACAACTGAACCGAGTGTGCAGGCTTGCCACCTAGAAGCCTTCAAGAGTCAGTCCTCATAATTCCTGCTAAATATGGCTTAGTAAAATCGAATGAAGCATAAGCTAAAACCTCAAGGGGCACAGCTCTAGTTAATAAAACAAGTTATGATTTAAAATAAACTCTGATGAATCAAATGGAAACTTTAACCAATATAATTTCGATTCTGAACTCCATGGTGATCTTTACTGCTTTCCTGCAGGTCTTTGTTACAGAGGCTTCTTCTCGAGCATAAAAATATCACAGAAAACAATAAATTTGGATAACAAGAAGTTCAGAAACTTTCTGATCTTCAAGACAAGTTGGCATTGCTGTGTTTTCTGCCATATGGTGTTCAGCAACTGCTTTGATGTTTTAACATTCCACTACCACCAGGCCCCCTTAAATCGTCAGATTATAAATTAGGGATGGGAACTCTCACTTTTAAATGAGAAACAAATACCAAATTAGTTCAAGGCAGTCATCTTGACAATTAATTGCCTTTAGGAAAAATGTAAGTTGTTTCCAATACTGCACGGCTTCTCGAATCATTCTCCCAATTTTGCTGGCTTCACAATTGGTTTGTAACAGAAAACTTTCCCTGTTGCTGTATGAAAAACCTCACAAACCGTAGGAAAACTTTCTCATCACTTGATTTCACTTATGTAAAATTTTAGCCGTCTGCACAGTCACTTGAGTAAAATTACATACGCAGGGTTTACAGGATGAGGCTCTGACAAGCACGGAAAGGGTGAAACCAACTACGTTCACAATTTTGTCAATAGCAGAAGGTAAGCAGAAACAATTTTTTTCCTCCTTTCTAATTGCTTTCAGTCACCATATTCCTAGATATCTCTTATAGCAACAATAAAAGAAAACATTTCAGGGAAAAGTAATTTTGAAGTCAAAACTAATTGTAGAAATGCTCTTGTTCTTGGGGACAAGAATAAACTGGCAGATGATTGTTATCAGAGAAAGGTCTCATTTATGAATCTCTCTTCTAAGACTACACTACAGAAAAACTTCACACTATGCATATGGTATTTTTTCTTAGGAAGTACAGCCACTGAAGAATAATTAGCTTAAGCTCCCGTGGCTTGCTGAAGTATTGCAGCATCACATGCAGAAGATTTCAGAATCGCCTATTAGACAGCTTTGTCTTTTTTTGGTTTTTAAATATTTACCTTGCTGTAAAGCAAGCTGTAAAGCTTGCCCATAGCTGCAGGATTTAGTCATCTTCCTTGCTTATTGTGATTTCCCAAGCAAAACAAAGGGTTTAATAACACTAGTGCAGAACAGAACTACTCACTCATTAAGTACTAACTAGTTAATACACAACCAGAGAGAGGTTAAATAAAGGTGCAATGCAATTGAAGTGAGAAGATCACATGCTTGCTCATTAAAATAGAAAAGGGTACACAGAAAACACTTTTGCTGTTTCATATGACAACCCAATTAAAAACAATGTTATTCGAGATTTTTTTTCTTTTTCTTATGACGAATTACAGCTGCTTAGGAAACGGTAATGCAGCAATCCATCCTGCAGAAGGGCTCGTGCCACAGAGCCCAGACAGACGTGCTCTTCTGCTTCCAGCTGAACTGGAAGTTCACATTTGGATGGAGTTGTGGGCACAGTCACAGGTCAGATGGACAGACCATCTGTGTTGGAAAGACGGACAGAGGGAGCTCTGCCTCCTGCCAGCACAGCGCCACTGCTCAACGGGAGGAGTATAAAGCAAGAGAAAATAAACGTGACTCGGGAACCCAGCTTTGGCCTCTGCTTCCAGAGCAGCAGCAACTGTATGTAATTAGGAGCAGAAAACTTAAGTCAGAGACTCTTTTTAGAAAGACCAACCATTATTCCTCCATCGGTTCATACATAATGTAAGAGAGTCGAGGGGGGAGACGCTCATCTAAGTGTCTCTAAAATGTGAAAATAATACCGAGAGGGAAGAGTGAAACTGCGGAGGTCTGAAAAGCCAGCTGTTACAAAGACATTATTTATTTACAAAGCAAACAGCACACAAGCTCCCTTGCTTTTGCTGCTGTAGGCATCTGTTATTTGTTATTATAAAAATAATGTATTTCAGACATTTTAAACGCGTTCACAAACAGGCTGGGTAGTGCACTGTTTGTCTCTGTGCCTCTCCCCAAGGAGAGTTGCTGACTTCCTTGCCAAAGCAAACAATATAACATTTATGAAGGTCAAATAACAGAAAGGAAGCTACAGTCGTTAAAGGGACACTATCAAATCAAAAATCAGAATGTAAATGGGGCTGAGCTGCTGGTCCATATGTTTAAACAAAACCAGCAGAAATGTATTTCTGTGTGACAACTACCTTCAATAAAATTTGGTTAAGTTAGAAAGGTAATATGCACAAATTCTTATCATTTATACCTATGTAATTTTGAGAATAATATTAAATTTTCCATTTCAGGGCTTCCAACAGTCTCTCTGATGAGCAGGGTCACCTGATGTATAAGAGAAATTCCAATCTCTGCTCACGGGGAGTAGTTGGCATGACTTCTGTAATTTTGTTGGTTTCACCTTTTCTGTTCGCTCAGATAACAACAGCTCAATTTTCATTTACAGTACAGGCTGCGTACATTTTGACACAAACTGAACAACAGTTATGTGACAAAACTCCCTGTCTTTTGTGATATCATGTTCCAGCACTCACAGTTCATGGTTATTATTAGACAATACAAAAAAAAGATTACAAATATAAATTCAGTAGAAGAGCAAGTATTCCAAACAACGCTGACATGCTGTTTCCAATATAAATTAAAAAAAAAAACACGACAAACAACTAAAACAGTACTAGAAAGATCTCTTGCATTATTAATCTCAGTCCCATGTTCTGTCATGTTTACTGCCAATTCAAGGGTTTCTGCAAGAGAACTAGCTTCCTTTGAAACCTGCAAAGCTTCTTGCCTCATCTAAATCCTACAAGAAGCCTGTCTTGGAAGTTCATTGTAAAAAACCACTCCCGATTATCAATGAAAAAAGTGGTTTAGCTGTATCTTTTGGCTCTAATGCTATCATCACCTATCATCACCAGTATTTCTTGTCAGCAACCACACACCTCTCAGCCTTCAGTCTGCCAGGCTAGAGCAAGCTCTGGTGGCCTCCCTTTGCACGGAGACGCTCTGTTCCCTCGAGTGCTGAAGGAATGCTTCTCCACGCTTCTTAAAGGATAAATTAAGCTTTTTTTGGATTGGGCTGAACAGCATTATAAAATGTACTATACAGCAGAAGTTAATGTTGCTTTTTACAACTGACCCACGAAGGAATTTCCATTTTACGGCATACAGTTTTAGGGAGATGAAGTTGGATTTTGTGATACTGAATCACAACTTTTTTCCTACTAATTTCCTCTCCCTTGTAATCCTAGGGATGTCTACACCACCCCACTTTTCCTCTGAGTTGCCCATATCTCATTTCCTAGTACCACTAACATGCTACTGTTTTCTATGCCAGTATCATTTACGAAAATTAAACAAGCACAGTGCCAGAACCAGGCTTTTAGGAATTCATTATTAACTTCCCCCTAACCCAATACTTTAAATTGTCAGCAATTTTCCTGAAATCTTCAGTTCTCCTTTAACTATCCCTTCAGCTACCATGAAAGTCTTATTTTATTCTTCTTTTATTCTTATTATTTATTTTCCAGGACTACTACCATAGAGATTTCATGTATGGCACCGTATCAAACCCTTTATTCAAGTTCAGATAGGTGGGAAGTCTGCTATTCTGCCTTTGCGCAGACAATCCATCTTATCAAAAGGACGTTAGTTTAGTCTGTGACACTGGCATTTGGCATTTCATCCCATTTTCCCTTTGGTTTTGTGATAAGTGATAGAATATTTATTTTTGGGAGTCTGTAATGGAAAACTAGTAATTATTTTTAAAAATGCCCCCCATAAAATGAAAATCTCGACAGAAAAAGTTCTTTTTTTCTTACATTTATCTTTTTTAAGATATTTTTTCAAAATTTAAAATTCTATTTTGATTTGGTCTGATATCAGGCCAAATTTTATATTTTCTGTTTTAAAGAATAAACAAGTCAATCACCAAAATCTAAAAGCCATAAACATTATTCTGCCTAGTAATTATTTTTGTTTTGTAAATACCTTTCGCTTTCAGCAGTTTGCATCGTTTCCAGCTTTGAGTGAGCGCCTCTGTTAAATCCTTTCACCTCTTGCTCCTCTAAAGATTCCAGCAGTCTAATCACATCTTTATTCACACCCCTTCGTTTTGCAAGAACAAGTGGTGTTGCACCTTGGTGATTGCTAAAATAACCCCATGAAAGGACATGAGAAGAAAAGAAACTTAATATACAAATTTTGTAAGAAAACAACTCAGCATAACACACTACAATTGAGGAAATACTCAGAATTATTTTCTGTCGTATCAGACAACAAGAAATTCCTGTCTCTACAAGTTATAGAATAATTGACTATAGAAGAAAATCAGTATATTTAGGTTTGAAATTGCACAACTCTTTTTCCTCTGAACAAAATCAAAATTCCCTGTACTCTAATCTAGTTGGAATCTCTGGGTGTTATAACAAAAACCAAACAGCAAATTTATGGCAATGTTCAAGATTAAGCTTAATTTCAAGAAAGAATTGTGCAACCTCATAGTTCCTTTTTCCACGTGGGTATTAGGACATCACACAAAAATGAAATAAAATACAGAGATTCCCTTTGCTACTATTAATACTGAACAGGACCAGAGCTGCCTTCAGACTAGGGATTTTCACCAGAGTTGTTTGAAATGAGAAAAAAAGCCCAACCCACAACCCATAAAGAACCTAGTCTGCCAATAACTAGTTTTGCTGAGTTGAAAACATTAACGAGGGACAAGTGAAAAAGGGAGAGATTAAAAGACTACAAGGTTTTTGAACATGCTGTGAATATGCAGAACCAAAATAATTCAGTTACTGCAATGAAACAGCTAGTTATTTTGCAGCTTGAGAGCTTACATCTGATCACTGGCATCTGACAGCTGCTGGAAGCCAGAAGAAAAGAATATACAATATTTAAAAGAAGGACTGAGTCACAGACTTTGACAAAGGGTGAGAACGCTGAAAGGAAGCATTGTTACCAAAGGAGTATGGGAATGAACTGACGCACACATATACTGTATTTTCCTTGTCTTATACAGTACAACAATTAAAACAATAGAACTGTGGTGGAGAAAATTCTTTTAAAGTATTCAATGTGATTTTTTCTTTGGTGCCAACCACCCACACCTGGCTGTCTGGCCAAACCAGGATAGCAATGCCATCAGTGAGGCAGAATCAGACACAGCAGCCCACACCAGCAGCTGCTGTTTTTATTTGCTTTGCTTGTCACACAGACTATCTGAAGTGGCCTCTTATTGTTTTCCTGACTTCTTATTTTGTGTTTTTATTAGGTGATATCTTTAAAAAGTTGAATTGCACCAAATATAGCATTTCAGCAATAGCAGATTTATATGCAAGGCTCTGGCAACAAAAGAGTAATATACTATAAAGTATGTGCTGTAAAAAAAAAAAAGAAGTGACTTACCAAATATCAATTTTAAGTCCATTGGAAACTAGGAACTGGATGGTATCCACATGCCCACACAGGTGTAGGGCTGTGTTGCCTTGGTAGTCAGTGGCTAGTAGGTCAGCACCAAATTTATGCAAGAGCTGGCAGATGTCTACATTTCCTCTGGCTGCAGCAAGGTGAAGGCCAGTTCGGCCTCGGCTGTCTCGAATATTTGGGTCAAAACCGCTCTCTAAGAGTCGTTTGGAATAGTTAAAATCTCCATCAATGCAAGCCTGCAGCAGCGGGACATTTGTCTGGGAAGAGTCGTTTACAAAAACGTAGGACATCGCTCCGATTCGCTCTGGAGTAGGTGAGAAACCTGCAAGTAAAAGTGGGAAGAAATGTGGTGAAACCAGGCAAATAAATACAACGTGAATATTACACCTCTGGAAACAGCAGCAAAGCCTTGTTATGACAGTAAACTGATAAGATCAATGCCACAAACGCAACACACAGATCGTTAACTCTCACCTAAGAGACCACGTGTAGTCGTGTTGACATGAAATGGCAAAACACTGTAGATCAGAACTGAAAGGAGAACCACCACCTTTCATAAACTGGGAAACCACGAACAGTTCTACAGTGACACTAACTGCAACTCCTATTAGCTATAAGCAAAGCCACTCCAGTGGGATTTCCACCATCTGAATTGGAACTTCAATGAACAGTCAGTTGCAGAAAATGCTCGATTACTGTAAATACTAATGCCTTCGTTATGCAAGCAATATATTTTTCAATACTCTTTACACAATATTATTTTTCTACAAACTACTAAACAAAGAACAGCAAGAGGAAGCATGGGAAACTGAATGTGTGGTGTGAAATGACCCACATGAAAGGGAAAACTGGAAGTGGGTACAAGGAGGACAATGGTAAAACCAAGCACGGAGCTGTTGTGGGTTCAACTAGAACCCCAGTATGGAGAAGCACAAATACAGTTTCTCTGGCTTAAGACTAAATAAAGGATTAAGTCCTTTTCTGTACCAGGACCTAAAGGAGGAAAATAAATGTTGTTTCACCACAGATTTCTGGATATAGGCTATTTCATGAACTACGATTTAAGTTTTGCAGAAGAATATTTTAAGGTTTAATCTAATAATGAGGGTACGATGACACTGTGCCTACAGGACACACAAAAGATTACTTGAAACAATAAGGAAAAAAAAGAGAATGACTGTGCACGAGGATGACAAAATGTGCAGGAGGCAATGGTAAGAAGAAATGAAAACGTCTAGGAGACTGCGCAGCAAAGCTTTGCACTGCCTCAGAGAGCAGGAAAGAAAATAATATAAACCAGTGAAAAGGCTTAGAAGAAATGTCAATACAGACATGACACAGTTCAAGTGACAGGAAGGAAAAGTGATTTTATTACAGAAACGGAAACTGAACCGAAACTTCACTTGAAACCGTATCTTTCACTTGCCCGGGGTTTGTACATCGGGCTCAGGATGTGGCAGTGTTCTGATTAACTACCCAAACCTCTTACAAAGACTGCTATACTCAGATTTAAATTTTCTCGTCTATATAAGGTATCCTTCCACACCAGTGCACTCTTTCAGCTGGGAGAATGGAAACATGGCCAGGAGCCAAAGAATTCAATTTAAAACCTCTCCTTTTTTGAGAGGTTATAATGTCTCTATTTTATAGCTCTTCCCCTACGTTTTAGATCAAATTCAAGATCAAAGTACCTACAGAAGTAATTTCAAAATGTTTACACACTGGTCTGATTAACGGCTGTAGCACTTGGGGCTCCTGAGGTTAATAAATCATATTTAAACTTCACTAGTTTGTATTTCCTATCTGGACAGATTCTGCTACATGTATCAACACTGTCTAGTTTCCCCGTGCAGGAATGCACAAATCTTTTTTCCTTCTTGGACGCAGAAGAGAAAGAGATAGGAATAATTTCTATGCCCTGGTATCTGTATAAGGAATTATTTTAAGCAGAGTACATTCCCCTAGTACATTTAAGGACGTGATGGTGTACCACTGGCTCAAGCACCCGTTTCCACAATCACCTCCACCAGCAAAAGGCCAGTTCACTGATGTACCGTAGAACACGCCACGTCACTGGTGTCATTCAGGGCAGGAACAGCTTTCTTACAACCCAGCACAAAAAGAAAGGACTGCGTACTTGTATTTCCAACGAACATACTACAAACCCCCCAGATGTTGCAAAGCTAGGATCTCCAGCTGAACAGCAATTTCACTTTCTTGCCCATTTCCCACCCAAATCATAGAAGATACAAGAATGCTTCTTCAACTCCGCTGGTCCGGTCTTTGCTGAGAAAAATATCGGATCCAGTTTCCGTATGCTGTGATTGTGACCTTTACATTCTGCACCGAGTCTTCCCTAAAGCGAGCTCATAAATCATTTAAAAACCTCCAATTATCAGCCGAAGTAACAGCATATCAACAGCACAAAACCCTACTTGTACTTGGGAAAAAGATCGTGGTTTGCTTGTTAAATAATATTTGAGTGTTTAAACCTGTTTAATAAAACAAGGACTAACGTAAATCACCAACAGAATATTATACTGGAAGAGACCTATGCTATTTGAGAACCAGTACGGCATGCTCTGCTAAATGTAAGCTAATGTTTATATTTTCATACCAGACGTGTATGTCTGGTAAAGCCCTGCAGAATTCCCCCTCACTTCACATACAACTCTGATGAAACGTTAGCTAATAACACCAGAAAAAAACCCAACACATCTCCTTATCTTCTCAGGAAAGGAAGGACAAAGATCAGCAGTTATCAGAAAGTGTAACTGGAAGTAATTCTGCTTCGGAATTTATTATCACTGGAATCTTCAGAACTGATCACTGAAGTGTAGAAGACTAAAGGGAAACCTTAGTATTTCACAGTAAGAAAGACAAAAAACCCCAACAAATCCTTCTCCCCAAGGCTTGAACATTGTGGACGAAGCAAATGCATTCATTAAAAAAAAAAAAATCTAGATCATCTGGTTTGATTTATCTTTGTGATTAAAAAGATTTTTTCTACAACACATTCTACTTCACATCTGGCTACCCAACCTGTGCCAGATATGAGCTGCATACCAAGCTGAACTATACACCATCCAAAAAACGCCAGTCCCCAAACAATACAGTCTTGCCTCAAATTTAACCCAATTTAGCAAAATTTCCTGTTTAACAAGGCTCAGAAAAAAGTTACAATAGTCAATTTAATTAGATATTTTAAAATAAACAAACTGCGGTTACATTTCTGTCCACAGTATGTACCAAAAAGCATATTGCTCTAATGAGTATCTAATACAGGGGATTTAGAAACAGAATTCCAAAGCCTTAGTTATTCTCTTTAAATTGCTTCTGAGCGGTGAATCAGATAACAACCGAAGCACCAATGTCACAGGCACGAACTAGGACAAACGGACTTGCATTAGTTAACATGACACAAAAGTATTGCAAAATCAGTGTTCTGAACATCCCTAGAAATTCCTGCTACTGAAGTTAAATAAATCTAATTTGGTTCAGTAAGTGACTGCTTCTAAAAATGCACTGTCTACTGAAAATGTATCTTTTAAATTATACTTTTGTTAAAAATAAGTTTTGCTGTTAATAACTTGGTACTTTGATAGAAAATTAGTTTTGTGAAAAAAAGTGAATTCAAAGACATCCTCCCAAGCAAGAAGAATTCCCATCACAAAGGCATAATATAAGAATACATTTTCCCTAAATTTATACAGCACGGATATAACCTCAGCACAGCGTACTTTTATAAGTCATTTTAGAAATTATGCTGCAAACCACTTCTTCAATGGCATGTGAGCTAGTACAGGATAAGAAAATCTAAACTGTTCTGGTTTTTTTTTTTCTGTTACTTTTATTTATCAGAAGTCTGTTGTCTCTCACCGCACTATGTACAACTCAGCATCGCACGCTGATCTGTCATGTAACACATTCCCACCTGCAGAAGCCAGGAGTGAGCCTGAATAATTAAAACAACAGCACTAGATGCAAGTTCTGTCGCTTCTTACGGTAGTCCTAAATTTGCACTAACCATGGACAGTTGTATTTCACAGTAAATACATCCTGCTGCCTCTGCCTTCTCAGTAAGTTCAACCGCTACCAAACAGCTCCAGAAAAAGGAGAGAATGGCTAGACTGTGAGACAGCATCACTAACGGGAATCATCTCTCCACTCTAAAAATATTAATGAACCTGACAGTTGTAACTAATCACCCAGCTACACAGGATACACCAGTTCTGCAAAACTACAATATAGCCAAGAACATTCAGAAAAACTGAAGGAACTGTCTCTATTTTAACACATCTGGGCAGTGGAACAACATCGGATTGCTCAGTACTTGAGACTTCTCAATATTACTTCACACTTGGACATCTAGACCCTAAGCATCAGTAAGGCTACTGCTTGAGAAAATGCCACCACCAAGAAACGGAAACTGAAACAAAACCAAGGAAAAGTAACATTCCCCTGGTCAGATGGGACTGTTCTCTTAAAAACACTATGTGTATGTAAGCCCTCTTTGGATATACAAGATAATTTTTTTTAAAGGTATAATTTAATAATTAAAAAAAAAACAAACCCCAAACCCATATAACCTTGCTTGTGCATCCTCTGAACACTGATCAGAGGTTGAAATGTAAACTCAACAGTATTATCCTCCTCCTTCTAAGTAGGCTGAAGGAGAAATTCTGTGGTAAGTTTTCAAGTACACTTGTATTTATGGGTAAGTTACTGAGAAGCCATTTAACTGAATAAATGTCACATTTAGTAAAAAACTATATGATTAACTGTTATTTCTGTTTAGGAAAGAAACCCATTCTCTGTATCATGTTCCACTGACAGCTCTGTATCTCCTATCAAAACCTTTATCTATTCAGTCCAACTGGAACTAAGTTTTATCGCTCCACTAACATGGATCTGCTGGTAAAAGCAGCAGCTCAGACGCAGTACAGCAAGATGTCTGTTTACACACAGCTCTTGTTCGCAGCATCTTCCCTTCTTTAGCTATTTTTTCAACAGCTCCTGGATTCACAGTATCACAGCAGGTTCATTAGCCCTACCTCTCCTTTCATGTCTCTAGCCAGACACACAGGTAAGCTGTAACACACGAACATTATTGATGTCATTTGTTTTCAGTCATTCCTTCTGTAGACACGGGACACACGGGTGTATTCTTTTGTCGTCAGGACCATCCTGTAAGCAGAAACTTTGGTGCACTGCACATACATAGTGCTTTGCACAGACAGGCTACAAAGTGCTGTACAAAAAATTCAGAATTTCTAACTATTGCTGCTCTTTTATGGATCCGCAGACAACGGCATTGAGAAACAGGGAGCTCTGCTCATCATCCTACAGTACGTCAGCATTACAAGGTAAAAAATAAACAAGATCCCAAATGCCAGTCCAGGGTTGCAGAATGCTTCCCCAGATAATACAGGGGATTACGGGGAATACACATGCATTGTGTATTTATGTACACGACAGGAAAGAGAAAATTCTTTTAGAAAACCTTTATCGACAAGCAGATTCACAAACACTCTGTCCTTGCTACACTTCACTGGTAATTCATTTGCATCACATGTTTCAGTGCATTTAACTTATCAAATACACATTTCAGTATTTCTGAACATTGCTCATTTTTCATCTTCTGCAAAAGAACTATTTAGGAAGAAAGGCAATTTACAGATTTCTTCAAATCACCTGTAACTTTAATTTCCCACAACTGGCTCAGGTGAATCAGTAAATAACTGCAGTGCTTCCCTGACCACTGTGGTCAGTTTGAATACATCTGCTCTTACAGAAAGTTACTGAATCACTTACATCGGTCATAATTATGGGACTTTTCAAACCTTTATTCAAATTCCTTCTTTGTTTCTGCTGGGAACACGCAGAATGCTAGTGTACATTGGTCAAGAAAATATTAACAGTCATTGCATATGGTTTTGTTCTTGGTTTATTTGTTTGGTTTTTAACAGACCAGAGAGAATTCATTCCACTCCTAATAAAGTGTTCATGTTTAAATTTGCTGCAGACCTTGAAGCAGTGTTCTGGAAAAGAGGAGAACCGGAAGGGAGGATCAAGGCACTGTGGCAGGCCGGCTGGCCCAAGCTGTGGAGGCAGGTACAGGGCTGGTGTCTGGATGAACACTGCCACCACGTGGGTGACAAACTCTGTCCCTCTGAAGTACCAGTGTGATGGGGAACCCTGGGCTCACAGAGGCCACTTTTTCTACAATTTGTGGTGTTTTCTATTTTACTGAGAAGGAAATGATAGGAAGCCTGAAAGTAAGATTTCATAAAACTTGATAGAAAATAATTCTGAAATCCAAACTGACATTCCCTTGTGGTATAAAGAGCAATCTCGTTTAATCTCCAATCCTATATTACTGAAATAAGGACTCTGATATGTGGCCTGGGTTTTGAAGATAAAGGTATTTCCTTTAAAAAAGTAGGTGCTTATTTCTGTTTCTTTAAAAACTGCGAAAACTAAAACAAAAACACCTCCACCTCTGCAAAAGCCCAGTCCTTACCTGACAAACAAGAAGTTACATTATCCAGTTACTCAGTCTTACAGGGTCCTCCTGCAGTTTTTCATAGTTGACACTATCGTTGGACTCAATTATCTTTACAGGTCCCTTCCAGCTTGAGATATTCTATGATTCTATGCCACTAGCAAACACTATCACCTGTTGTTCACTGCCTTTTCTCGGCTGTTCACAGAAATGCTAACAGGTCAGAATCCAGAACTGAATCACAGAATCATTATTAAGGTTGGAAAAGACCTCAAGGATCATCAAGTCCAACCCAACACCACCTAACCCACTAACCCATGTCCCCAAGCACCACATCGACACGTTTCTTGATCCCCTCCAGGGATGGTGACTCCACCACTTCCCTGGGCAGCCTGTTCCAATACCTGAGCACTCTTGCAGTGAAGAAATTTTTTCTAATCTCCAGCCTAAACCTCCCCTGGTGCAACTTGAGGCCATTTCCTCTTGTCCCATCACTTGTTACTTTAAAGCAGAGCCCAGCACCCACCTCACTGCACCCTCCTTTCAGGTAGTTGTGGCTACATCAGCTGAATTTTTTAAAGGGAATAAATCTTTTAATGTTCATTGTTAGGGTTAATGCTCCAGTGTGCTCCAGCATGCTCGAGACCTCTGGTAGTGTCAGATCGGAATAACAGATGGTGACAGAAAAAGGGCAGCAGCACGTTTCAGGTCAGGTTTCTGGTATATAGGTTTCCCATGGATGGTGGGAATGTTTGTCTGTCTTCTACACCTTGACGTTTATTTGTCAACAGACGTATATTCCTCAAGAATAGAAGTACAGATACGGCTTCAGTGAGGTACTGCGCGAGATAAAACTTTTTCCCACATATTTAGTAAGTATCATCTTTAAATAGTCAAGCAGACCACAACAAATCTGAACATTTCAGTACCTGTGCTCTTGACCTAGGTGACAGCAGCATCTCAGTAAAAAACAACTGAAATTTGCTGGAGCAAACATTACTATAAATATTTTTCCTCTAAAAAGATTTTAACAAGTTCTTCTTAATAATCTATTTCACAAACAAAAAAGAAAAACCAATCTGAAGTCTACAGATAACACTAAGCTTAGTCCCCTGCTGCAGAACACAAAACTGTTATTCTTACAAACCCGTCACATTCCATCTGAAAAGTGTTCCTCCTTGACCTTTTGGAAGGCTGCTCCTGAATATCACTGCTGATGGTTAGAAATTTTCATGTATTATTAACCTTAAAATCTACGTTAAATTACTCACGTATCAACATAATTCTGCAGCTCAATTTATTCCCTTCACAGTGTTTACCTTGATGATACAACAGAAAGCAACAAAGGCCTTTATTCTGCAAAACTGAAAAAGCCAAATGCTTCTTTCAACAGACTCTTACTTCCCTACCTGTCCTAGGCACACCATTCATCTGTTCCACTTTATCTTTTCACCTGAGAACGATTAACATTATACAAAGTATTTTAGAGTTTTGTTCATGGATAACAGTAATTTCTTTTTCTGGACCATCATAGGTCAGCATTCACTTTTTCCACAACTGCGTACCTAACACATATTTTGGTTTTGTGTTGCTTTCAACTGGTAAGAATTTCTTCTGTAAAATGTGTGCTTTCAAGTTCACACCTGCGAACCTTTGTTCTTTAAATTGTTGTACTTATCTAATTCCCTAGTTCTCAGGATCACCCAACTCTGTCGAGTCCTGTAACCCTCTTCGTCACTACCCAATTAACACAGAAAAGTTTCAATTGTTACATCAAGCTCTTTATTAAATATTTAATAAGGCTGCTCTCAAAAAGGGTCTTCAAAGAACTGATCTTATAATTTTTATACTCAAATTTAACAGATTTTCTTTTCAATATTACTCACCGTAGTTTGTCTCTAGTCACTTCCCCATCCTCTTTACAGTCCTGGTGCTATCCCTACCTTCTCAGCACAGTAACAACTGCCTCCGCAGCAGCTGATCAAAAGCTTGAGTGTTGTACAGGGAAAAAAAAGAGAGAACTACCCCATTTCGCTTAAAAACAGTAATTACTTTATCAAAGACAGTCTTGAGGACAGCTTAAAAACAGCTCTTCTGAGGTTTTGGCTCATGAGCCGTTCTCCCCTCCTAAGAAAGTTCTCCCTGCAGCCGCACTCCCCAGGGGCTGCACCCCTCTGCCCCCGCCAGGCGAGCGGCCCATGTCCCGCCTCTCCGCCTCCCTCCCCGTGCCAAGGCCAGGCAGCGCCGGCTGTCCTCCCGTCAGGCGCCTTCTCACCGAGCAGCACCGGCCGCGCTGCCCCGGGCACTGCCCAGGCCTCGTGTCGCTTCTGCCGCCGCTTGCGGTGCCTGTCACCGCCGGGCCCTGGGCCCGCCACACGCACCGGCGGGCGGGCAGCGCCCTCTCCTCACAGACCGAGCGACCCCGCCCCTCCTCCCACAGACCGAGCGACCCCGTGTCCCTCCCCGCGGCCAGGCGGACACGCGCCGCTCCCGCCATACCTGCCCCTCGGCGGCGGCGGCTCGGCACGCAGAGGCCGCGCGGGGTCGGGCGGGAGAGGGAGAGGGAGGGGAGAGCGGCGAGGAGGCCGCGCGCGCCCCCTGTTGGGCGGAGGCCGCCGCTGCGCCCTGACTGAGGGAAAACAGCAGCTAGAGGAGGGGCAGCGGCTGTGACAGAGTCAGGGCTGAGTTACAGGGGAAAAAATAAAAGGAAACACCACGCAGATGTTAGAACTCTCCCTCGCGGAGGTGTTGTGTTGCTGACAGTGCTGTGTGTACCACCCACTTTGCACCACGACCTCAGGAAGCAGGAAGAGGGGGCAAGAGTTTGGGGTTTTTTTTTTGCTCTTATAATTCAAGATTTCAGCAGTGGGGTTATTACTCCCAGACAATCCATTCTGAAAGACAGTATTTACAATAAATTATCACAGGTCCTCTTCTCTTATCTTCTCAAATACAGAGTCGTCTTCATTTGGCCTAACCAAAAATCTTCTCCTCGATATAAAACCCGAATGAACTCCCTGCAACGAAACAAACCAGCAGTTAAAAGAATATATGCATTTCCATGATTATAGATAGATACAAGCACAGCTAGAAGATCTGACATGATGCTGTTCAGGCGCAGCAGTTGATCTCTTTATTTCAGACAGAACAGATATTTTTTTTTTCCCTACTGGACCAGGACACCAGAACAGTTGTTTCTGCTCTCAAGGGTCATTGCAATGTACCAGATGTGGTACAGATGCTAACAGCAATGTTATTTGGCATTATAGCAGCCCCAAGTACTTCAACTCCCTACTAGGTTTTCTGAATTAGACTGACTACTGTTAATTAACAGTGTAAATGACACCTTTCAACTCCACTTTTCCTAAAGGGTACCCTGTGCTGTCTGAAACTTACCAACACCACATCTGGCAGGTATAAGCAGGCGATCTACAAGCACCCAAGGTATAAGAAGCAGGGAAACTATTTCTTTACATTGCATGTATCTGCAGTTTTCTCTTGTACCAGGAAAATTTATGGCACAGATTTTTTTCTGCCTCTTGGAACATGGTATTTTGATACATATGGAAAGTAAATGTCCTGAAAAACCCTACTGAAAGTGTCCATCACAAAGCTATGGCAACCATGCTGCAGTAACTCCCACGAAGGCATTAGGAAACTATAACTAGGTTTTCTACAGATTATTTCAGTAGAAGTTATTTCATACCTCCTTTTTCAAGATTTCTAAAAGACAGAACAGCAAAATTGCCTAGATGCAGGCACACTCTACAGCACAGCCTCACTATCTGCAAAGTCCACCTATTGCATACTGGTTAGGTAATTTTTATATCAATTCAAAAGATCGTTCTCAATTTCCCTACTAAGACTTACAGTTGCACTAGATTATTCACAGAAGAATTTACAGGCTGTTATGCTGACCTTGCAGTATCTATTACTCCTACAGGATCACAAAGAAAACCAAAGTTTTTATCCTCATGAGTCAGCAGAAAATACTTGGCTTAAGTTTCCAGAGTCTTTGGATAGCAGTCAGTTACACTTTCTGCCAACTTAGAGCAAAGACTTGCAAGACTCTTGGGGATACTAATGACAAAATTAGAAAGACCCAACTCAAACGCCCCTTTTTCAAATGAGAATGTGCAAAGATATACTTCTAATACATTTTTCAAGTGTCTTGCAAAGAATAGGAAAGGGAAGTCTTAAGAACCTTAATATTGCAATCGAAGCCATTTATTATCTCATTCAACAAATGACTTGGAAAAGCAACATCTTTTAGCCATTTAGCTATTAAGGAACTTTTGGCTATGAATACTGATTCCAGTAAATGAACTTGGAATGACACCTTGTACATGATAGGAATGGGTATGTATAGATATATAACATGACAAACTTTGCCAATCAGGACAATCCCCAGCTACAGGAAAAATGAACAATCCCAGTGCAGAACCCAAGGCTGTAAACTACGTGAGCAGCTGCATGTGGATATACACATGATCTCTGTACGTATTCTGGCTTTCTGTAACTTCAAAGATCTCGTTCAGAAACAATTGCAAAAAGCAAATAAAATAAAGCAAGCTACCATTAAATCCATGAAATTAAAATATTTTTATTCAGACATGTTTCTTGCCCTCTTCTTTCTTCCAAAATTCAAGTTCAGCTCCTTTTCCTACCCAAAGTAGTTCCCATTGAATTTAGTAGGAGTCTCCCTAACCAGAAAAACAGAGGTTGGGCTGAACACCACTAGGAAGCTAGACGGTACTGTATTTACATTTTGGAGACAATTTCTTACTCACTAACCTGCTTTTGTTGCATGTTGGATTTCTTACTCTTTTCCATGGATTCAGGCATCTTGATCTCCTAAATAGATTGAAAAAATTAAATTTACAATAAGCATAAATGCTCCCGCAAGTACTCTAACAAAATATGCTGAACAGATCAGCATTCAGTTAAACCCAGCAGAAACAGCGTAGGAAATGAACTGGCAGATTCACCCTTCTCCGTTCTGTTTTAGTCCAAGCCACCTGAGTACTATCATCAGATGAATATTTAAGTAATCAATGCTCATCTTCATAATTAAAGGTTTACTGTACTTCCATTACAAATGGCCTTTGAATGAAAGAGAAAATCTTTTCCAAAATTAAAATTGGCCTTTTCTTCTGAATTGCTCTAGTTTAAAGCTATGAAATAACACGCTGTTCATTGCCTCCCTGCTCGCTGTTATCAGCATGGGTCTAGAGGATCACACACATTCCTTTCCTTTTTTCTCTCTTCAGAAGTTTTCAGTTAGCAGACATTCAAAGTCTTTAGATGTCACAAGGTTAAATAAAGGCATTACTAATGCTGGAAATTATTTTTTAAAATAAGTGTCCAAATGTATTTTCATCCTTAAAGGCCTACGTAAAGGACAGCAGAAGTATTTCAGCTACAAATCGGATTTTTATTTTATTAACACTTCTATTTAAAACCAGAAAGTTTCTCAGTGTGAATGTCACAGATCTCAAATTGGTTCAGCATTGCAGCAGACGGAGCAAGTGAAATGGTGAAAAAGAGAAAGCCAGAAGGGGATACAATAGGGTAGTAGTGCAGAACACACAAGTTATACCATAGATATCCTTTATTATATGCAGCAAAAATTAAAGTCGAGGTGAGAGAATGCAAAACAGATTACTAAAACAGTGGTGATAAACCATCATTGACGTTCCGAAAATTATTCCAGTAAAACTGAGCAAAGACGTACTTCTTAGCCAATTAATTCTGTACTAAAATGTTGGAACATGCAAGATCCTTTTCCCCAGTGGGACCTCTCCCAGCACATGTGAAAGAATGATCGAGTAGCAGGCTTATTTCTCTTACACACAAATTCAGATACCAACATACACACTGTCTCACCATTTCTTGGCCTTCTTTGGCTGCTTTCATCATCTGTTCTGATATCATTTTCTTCAAGCAGCTACTGAGCAAAAAGGCCTAAAGAGGATAAACCAGAGAACATTCTGATTTATTCTATTAAAAGATATATTTGACTCTTCCATTCCTCTCCACCAGTCCCTAACCACTGGACTATTACTTCCCTAATTCCATTAAGTACAGAGTAAAATTAACATCCCTACATTGCACCAAACTATCTGCCGTTGCTTACAGCCTGGCCTCAGCATAACTAACCCTCACAGCATTGCTCAGGGTGGAGAAGAAGAATTTTTACGACTGGTTTTGTGAGGCAAGTTATTCTCTCTAGTTGTCTGTGGCTCCTACCTTAAAGGCTGACAAATTACACCCAAGGCTAATTAAGATTAAACAAATCTAGCACCATCAGCATGAAAACCACTTCAACAAGTGAAACAAGCTGGACTTCACAGGCACTCAAAAAAGAAAAAAAAAAAAAAAAAAAAAAAAAAAATCAAACCCAAAAACCCCAACCAATGAACAGAAGAAACAGCTAAAAACAGCGTAAAGGTGTTCAGCCTTAAATCAGAATTAGTCAATTAGGTTCATTTTATACAGTATATAAATAAAGCAGCTGAAGATCTGTACCAGAACACTTCTCCTGGGGGAGGGAGCAAGTGGGAGGAAGGAAGGGGGAGTCTTTACAAGCATAAAGCTGGCTAAAGCAGTTCTTTTGCTCCCACACAAAAAATTCTGACAACTCTATCTCCAACAAGAAAGGAAAGGGGCAGGTAAAGTAGGACATGGAATGCCAGGGAAGGGAGGAAATATTGCAGAATAAGACTAGATTGTTTACTCCTCTAAAGGCTGCCAAGGGAATATGTTTCAGGATGGGTTTGGAGGGGAATATGGGCAAATGGGGGGGGATTTAAGACAGACCACCTCCTTCCCCCCAAGACCTGTCCTTCCCAAACAGCCTTTATTTTTATGAAGAGAAGGGGAAGTCAGATACAAAGTCAGTGAAGTACTTACAAGCGAAGTAACCTGCCAGCTTCTTAACCTGTTGATTTTAAAGCTGACCTCTTTGGTTTGGTTAGTAGGCAGTGTTATGAAGCAGTTGATCTCATTATTGCCAACACAGATGTCAGCTGAGCAGCCTTCTTCTGGATAGTCACAAATGCAAGGATCAAGCCGTACGTATCCATAGAATTGCATTTTGCGAATCAGCTCCAGGAACTGCACCAAAAACACAGAACTAAAGCAACAGGGTATAAAGGCAAGTGAAATCTAGTGATTGCAGGGGGGGGGGAGTGGGGGGTTGCTATAAAGCAGATTTTTTTTTTTAGATTCCTAATACTCTTTCTCCTGGGAGGACAGATTCACCACAATACATCAGTGATTGTTTTGGAGAATAGCACTCATAGTCCAGACTTAGAAACTCTTTTTTTTTTCCCCACAGGATATGATGAGCTGGATCTTTTGGATGCTTATCAGATATGATGATGGGAAGAGATAAAACTAACCAGCAAGAAATACTGAGAACAGCAGTCCCAGCAGACTGAATTTCCATCCAATTTCCTAAACTGGATGACAAACTTTTACACCTGAGTTTAGCAAATAGAGAAAACTAGGATTCGCAGTCAAAAACTTCTTGCTAGTCCTTGGGATCCAAGTCATTCTTTTGGGATATGTTAAAATGCTAGCAAAGATGGGAACCTCCTTTTCCAATTGGTAGCTGAGTATCTGACCAGGAGATGGGAGACCTGAGTCTCACTCAAACCACCCCACAAAACCATGCTCTATTTTTGAGGTCACAGCCTTTAGTATCATTGCTTCCAAAACCACTCCTTTGATCTGTTTATATTGTTTTTAAAATACCATTTACCTTTGCTTTGTTTCCATTTTTTTGTAGAAATTCAAGTTCCTGCATCTGCCCTTCTGTTGGTTTAACCCAATTCGTCTTAACTTCCTGGATTGCCTTAAAAGAATTATTAAAAATAAGAAAAGAAAAAAAAAATTATTTCCTTTCACACACAAACATTCAGAACCACACACACACAGCTTTTGATTTATTTTTTTTTTTAAACAAGGCCTTTGATTTTGAGACAAGTTCACTCGACATTGTTCTTTCCTCTGGAATTAACAGTTTCCAAAGGTAGCACAAAATAGCACACCTACAGTCCAAAAATCAAATGCTCTCATATCATGGCAGAGTGTCTATATATTAGAGACATACAGATACATACACTTGTAAACAGAGTGGGCAGATACATCCTTTTTGTGCACATAGATGTGTTAGAATCTCTGGCACATGAATTTGAAGGGGAAAAAGCCCCAAAAAACCCAAGAACACAATCAACAGCAGCTATACCTAGCACTTAGAAAAGTGCAACAACGCAGTGCTAAATAGGAGCCATTTACAAACATTTCAATAATTCGTATAAAAGATGAAATTAATGTGGAAAAGTTAATTTTTAAAATTATAAAGACCTTTCAGTTTTACCTGCATATATAGCAAATTCAGTGAAGCGCTACAATCCATCAGCAGTGTGTCAAGAGAAGGATCCATATACCTTTTCCAAGCCAAGGGAAAAAAAGTAATAAAATTTGAAGACATGCTTCTAAACATGGCAATTTGATTTTTCAGCAAAATCTGATGAAAGCACAACCCAGAAAGATCCCATTACTTACCAGATTAAAAAAAAAAAAAAAAATTCAAACCAAAACACAGTTGTGCCCTTGAAGCCTGTACTATACTCATTTCTGTGTACGTTCAAGCCAAGCAACCTCGCTTGCTGCCACCAAAAGGCATGGTCTGTTATTCCTCTGAGGGAGTCAACGCAACTCACTAAGCATATAAAAATCTATTCCCTTTTCTCTTTGGCATTGTAGGGAGAAGCAGACCAGACCACAACCACAGCAGCGAGCCATCAGACTGGCTCAGCTACACTGCCTAACTGCACCCTCCGGGCACTGTTTGACAAGCGGGACTTTGGCACCAGGATCCCTGTCCCTGGGGTTTATCCTCATCCACAAGTCAGCACAACTGTTTGCTGCACAGCAAACAGGACGGAGGGACTAACCAAACCAAATAAAATGACAGCCAGCAACTTATTTTTAAACCAGGTTAGCTCACCACGTCTGCCCACACACAGTTCTACCAACATAATTGAGGAGGAGCCCAAGGTGCGAGCAACTGAAAGGGGAAAAGTGCTCTGCTGCTTAAGCCAGGCGGTTTACCAAAAGCAATGCTCAAGCTATGGGTATTTTGTGTATTAGTATAACAGAAATGAGCACTTTAGATAAAAAGTAATCCATCTCTGCCCAGAGTTACAGCTCACAACTCAGAACTGGAGGTTCTCGTCTATCTTGTTTACAGGTATATTCCCATTTGTGGTCACTGCGTTATGCAGGCATGAAAATTAGGAGTCAAGCAGCCACAAAGCACCTCTTTATAGGTTCTGAAAGACAGAGGGAATAAATAGCTAGCTGCAGTAAAGGATACTTCAGGAGCACTACAGTGATAAAATTTAAAACACGCAGAGCCACGGCAACCAGCCAATTCCAATAACAAATTGGTGTCAGGGGAAAAAAGTCAAGCTGCTGAGGCTTGAAGACTTTGTAACTAAGTTATTCAAGGGATTTCTCTCTCTGTTTGTAGTTGTCATGCATCTTGGTAGTTTTGCTTACGCTTCTTGCTCACCACTTTCTGATCCCAAGCTTACAGTGGAACTCTTTCATGCTCTGAAGACTCACATAAGGAAGTTCAAATTCTGCCACTTTTTTCACCACTGGGAAAAGAAGAAAAACCAGAGACATCTGGTGAAATCAAGTGAAACAGCCCAGCTATGTCCATGTATCAGTTAGTGCTGGCTAGCAAAAAGAACAACTCAAATATAAATTCTGTGGTAAAATAAGGTGACAGGTTAATTATCTTCTCCAAGTCTCAACTTACTGAGCTCTATTACTTAGAGAATATCTTTACTCCTTTAGACTCTGCTCTTACAGAATATCCTTCTCCTCCTTTAGACTCTGCTCTCATAGAATATCCTTCTCACAATACACAACTAAGCAGGATGTTTGTTCATTTGAAGGCTGTGTGGATGCAAGCTTCCAGGACTGGTGCTTTTCTTGAAGAGAACACCAGCCAGGAGCAGTATAACTAATGTACAGTAAGGAAAGCATATCACTCTTCAGACTACTTTCCTGCTCACTTTGTGAAAAAATATAAGCCTAAAGGGCAAACCTGTAAACATTTATTTCTATTCTGACAGCACAACAAAGCAGAACATGTGATTTTAAACATGTGAGCATCTAAATGTTTTTTTTGGCAGTGGAATGTGGGTTACATTTGGACATGTATTTGTGAGGAATACCAAAGATGCATGGAAATGTAATCAATTGAGAAACTTTCCTATTCTCCTGCGTACCTATCACGATACGAGGCAAAAATAAAACCATCCGCAACTGCAGCAGAAGAGTGTATAAAATGTTCTATCCAGATGTTTGAGACACAGTAACAGCCAGGGATTCTGTGTACTCAGAGATGGCTTTCACAGCCAGGGAGAAGGGGGGGCAGCAGAATGATAAATAAAACAGACAGACAGAAGTTCCTACCCCACTGAGCAAGCCCAAGTTTACTACTAGACTTCATCTTGAAAAGGTTCAGAAGAGCATTAACATCTTTACACCAACAGGCAGACTGAAAGAAGGTAAATGACATTTCGAGGGCACACGGAGAGGCTGCAGTGCCTAAATTTACTCCAGTCAAGAGCAAAGACTCTGTTCACTTCCCTGATGTGGCCCAAGCCTGTCCTGGTCTCAGGCTCGGATCCAGCCTCATCCACACACCCGTCCACATCGGAAACAGGAGATAAGCACCCAAACGAGAACATAAAAGCCGCTTCACGTTTTATGACCAGAAAGAGACTCACAAGCCTGATTTACAGCTTGCTCAGAACCATTGTGGTTAAACTGAAGTTTCTGTCAGTTAAGAAAGAAAACATGTCATGATATAAAGGAAAGTAAGCCACAGGCATTGTTTATAAACATAACAAGAGTTTCCTGTCCCATTGTTAAACTCAGCATGTGATCTGTAAATTAAGAACTGTTTTGTGTGGGTATGGCCATCTGATTAAATGCCTACCCAGAAGATACACACAATAGTTCCCATGTGGTAAAGTTGCTACATGTCTTATAAACTGAAAGAGAAATTATATTCGCATGTGAAAGTCTCACCCCTGCACCACACTATCTATTGCCATACTTTGTTCCCCACCACCACTCTTTCCAAGCCTTGTGGGGAGAGGGCTTGAGGGGATTTATCAGCCAGGATGGGTCTTTCAGCCTGAGCAGGCTCACGCAAGCTCTGTTCCGAGTCCAGGCTGTCACTGCAGCCAACAACGACCAAAAAAAAAAAATTCCAAGGGAGGACTAAGTCAAGTGCCTTAGAAAACTTACCAGAGAGCGCTCCATCCTCATGATCTTGAAAGAAAAATAAGCTAAAATATTTTATTAAGTCTCTTGACAGTCCCATCTTGCACAATGTAACCTTTAAAAACAAAGGTCAGAAGCTTAGCTATCTGTTAGCATGAATGAGGAAGAAATGTTCAATACCTATTAATGCAACTGAATTGTTTTAAAATTTTCCCCTTATGGCCCATTCAACTGCCCATATAAAAGCAAATATAACCATTCCCATATTGCAGCATTTGAGTTTGTGAGGAGTTTCATAAGTTTCAAAGGAAGATAAAAATGTAATAAACCAGCAAATGTTTACTGCTCTGCCATGCATTTAAGTATCTCCTAACACAAGGCATCTGCCACGTTTGCTATTCCAGATCTTTACTACTAAATCCTCAAATCCCCTTGTACAGGGAGCACCATGTGCTCTGAGCTAACATTGCTCACTCACATCACAAATGTGTATTTTTACAGGATTTGTGTGTTTTCCAAGCTGATAGAGCCCAGCAGTCTTACTCGCAGGGTTCTACAATTCTGTGTGAAGGCTTCTGACAAGGGCTGATTTGAGCTCTATCAAGCTTTCATTATTGAAAGTGCATAAGGAAGAAAAATCCTACCCAGCCTGACATTTGGACTGTTTTTAGCTTGCTGTGGCTCCTCCTCATCTTCTCTGAAAGACGACAGAAGTAGCACCAACAGAAAACGCAGAAATTATTTGCAGGACTAGCTGTACAATGGGATAGTGGGGACAGAAAAATCAGGCAGAGGTGAGCACAGAAACTGCTGAATCAGATTGGGGCAGTTGTCTTGTTCTGTTTTAGGTCCTCAAAAATCAAAGCAGAAGCTAAAGCAGCCATAACCTAAAAGAGCACGCTGCCATCAGAGCGTTCCTAAATCCTGCAGTGACCATAATCTCCTGAGTACACTCAGGAAAGTGGTGTGGCCACTATAAGAAAACTCTCCACCCCGGAGAATACTCCTGTCGTAGCTCAACTGGCACATTTTGCAACCTGACAGAGAAGTCATGCTTTGGTCAGAGAAGCACCAAAGGGTGCCAATTCCAAAGGTCAGAAGGGTTTTCTCCAGCTGTATCAGCTGGTTTAAAAAGCAGAGATATTTTTGTGCATGGAAAAAAAGTAGATATGAGGCTAAATAGGGGTTGGGAAGAATTGTTCCAAGTTAAAATTAAAAAATGCATTCATGAGGTTTTCATTATATTATATCAGGGCTGTTACCGGAGAGGGCAGCAGAGTATAAAAATCACTTGCCTCACACTCAGTTCAGACAGCAGGCATAATAGGAAGAAAGTCTCAGAAGCCCAAACACAAAAGACAAAAAAAGTTAATATTGGCAGCACCAGCTTTCATTCTGTCTGCCTCTGGGCTACGTCCCCACAAATTTACTTTAAGAAATTAGCCAGAGAGCTTCAACGTGTTATCCCTTAGATGGCATTTCCCAGGAATGTCAAACACAGATCTCTGATTCAGTAGGATTCTGACTTATTTTATTTCTCAGATCAAAGCACAAGCTGGTATATGCTGTTTGAACACCACGATGTTAGGGAGTGATGGTTGCAAAACCTACCTCCACTGCAAAAGAACAGTGAACATGGTGGTGCATTTACAACGATAAAAGCTAAATAATTCCTAAAAGTCCTATCTCATCTGTAAGACCACAAGAGAAGTGGTGTCCGCAGCATTTCAAATGTCATTGTTTCTTCACAGTGCCCCATAAACACTGAACACCTATAAATGCAATATACAACACCACTGTGGCTTGAACATTACCTTGACCCATTGCAAAACTAAGAAGTTAATCAAGCCCAAGTTAATAGTATTTTTTAAAGTCCACTTCGTCCACTCTATTAGCACCTACTTCCCTCAGTTCCCATACAGTTTTCGGTATGATGAGAGTAGATTTCAGACTCCCATGACAAAGAGCTCTCATCTGGCAGGTATATGTTTTGTTACTGCTATTAAAATGAGGAAATGGGAGCAACCAGTGAAGAGGTTTAAGCCTTGCTCACACACACACATGTGCAAAGACAAAATATGCAGAGCGACTGCTGCTCCTCCTCTGCTGGCGTAAGAGGAGGACCCCAGCTGAAAGTTCCAAACACAAGCCAGCCAGTTGTGTAAACAACATTTGGTTGCTACTGGTTTCAAAACGTAACTAGCAATCATTTACTCTGTGTATTACCACAGCTGTTACAGACATCTCAGAGCCACAGTGCTTGAACTGCGCCAGTACTGCAAAGGAAGTCCCACAGCTTCACAGCAAACATCAGGGGACACAAAACAAGTAAAGGAGAAGCATTCAGAAAAACAAGACGTATCAGTGGCACACTGGGTTTTAACAGCAGTGCACCAGCTAAGACATAAGCCAAGACTAGAGCATCATTTCTGACAGCAGTGCTCAAGCACTTTCACCCCATGCTAAACCAAAGGGGGGATTAATTAAGAGTGTGTTCTGCC
>WKFP01014094.1:106819-122841 GCA_011057875.1 Pterocles orientalis
TAAGCTAAAATATTTTATTAAGTCTCTTGACAGTCCCATCTTGCACAATGTAACCTTTAAAAACAAAGGTCAGAAGCTTAGCTATCTGTTAGCATGAATGAGGAAGAAATGTTCAATACCTATTAACGCAACTGAATTGTTTTAAAATTTTCCCCTTATGGCCCATTCAACTGCCCATATAAAAGCAAATATAACCATTCCCATATTGCAGCATTTGAGTTTGTGAGGAGTTTCATAAGTTTCAAAGGAAGATAAAAATGTAATAAACCAGCAAACGTTTACTGCTCTGCCATGCATTTAAGTATCTCCTAACACAAGGCATCTGCCACGTTTGCTATTCCAGATCTTTACTACTAAATCCTCAAATCCCCTTGTACAGGGAGCACCATGTGCTCTGAGCTAACATTGCTCACTCACATCACAAATGTGTATTTTTACAGGATTTGTGTGTTTTCCAAGCTGATAGAGCCCAGCAGTCTTATTCGCAGGGTTCTACAATTCTGTGTGAAGGCTTCTGACAAGGGCTGATTTGAGCTCTATCAAGCTTTCATTATTGAAAGTGCATAAGGAAGAAAAATCCTATCCAGCCTAACATTTGGACTGTTTTTAGCTTGCTGTGGCTCCTCCACATCTTCTCTGAAAGAGGACAGAAGTAGCACCAACAGAAAACGCAGAAATTATTTGCAGGACTAGCTGCACAATGGGATAGTGGGGACAGAAAAATCAGGCAGAGGTGAGCACAGAAACTGCTGAATCAGATTGGGGCAGTTGTCTTGTTCTGTTTTAGGTCCGCAAAAATCAAAGCAGAAGCTAAAGCAGCCATAACCTAAAAGAGCACGCTGCCATCAGAGCGTTCCTAAATCCTGCAGTGACCATAATCTCCTGAGTTCACTCAGGAAAGTGGTGTGGCCACTATAAGAAAACTCTCCACCACGGAGAATACTCCTGTCGTAGCTCAACTGGCACATTGTGCAACCTGACAGAGAAGTCATGCTTTGGTCAGAGAAGCACCAAAGGGTGCCAATTCCAAAACACTTCCAGCTCTGTGTCACAGTGTAAATTCACTGGTCTCCGCAGGTCAGAAGGGTTTTCTCCAGCTGTATCAGCTGGTTTAAAAAGCAGAGATATTTTTTGTTCATGGAAAAAAAGTAGATATGAGGCTAAATAGGGGTTGGGAAGAATTGTTCCAAGTTAAAATTAAAAAATGCATTCATGAGGTTTTCATTATATTATATCAGGGCTGTTACCGGAGAGGGCAGCAGAGCACAAAAATCACTTGCCTCACACTCAGTTCAGACAGCAGGCATAATAGGAAGAAAGTCTCAGAAGCCCAAACACAAAAGACAAAAAAAGTTAATATTGGCAGCACCAGCTTTCATTCTGTCTGCCTCTGGGCTAAGTCCCCACAAATTTACTTTAAGAAATTAGCCAGAGAGCTTCAACGTGTTATCCCTTAGATGGCATTTCCCAGGAATGTCAAACACAGATCTTTGATTCAGTAGGATTCTGACTTATTCTATTTCTCGGATCAAAGCACAAGCTGGTATATGCTGTTTGAACACCAGGATTTTAGGGAGTGATGGTTGCAAAACCTACCTCCACTGCAAAAGAACAGTGAATGTGGTGGTGCATTTACAACGATAAAAGCTAAATAATTCCTAAAAGTCCTATCTCATCTGTAAGACCACAAGAGAACTGGTGTCCGCAGCATTTCAAATGTCATTGTTACTTCACAGTGCCCCATAAACATTGAACACCTATAAATGCAATATACAAAGCACCATACAACACCACTGTGGCTTGAACATTACCTTGACCCATTGCAAAACTAAGAAGTTAATCAAGCCCAAGTTATTAGTATTTTTTTAAAGTCCACTTCATCCACTCTATTAACACCTACTTCCCTCAGTTCCCATACAGTTTTCTGTATGATGAGAGCAGATTTCAGATTCCCGTGACAAAGAGCTCTCATCTGGCAGGTATATGTTTTGTTACTGCTATTAAGATGAGGAAATGGGAGCAACCAGTGAAGAGGTTTAAGCCTTGCTCACGCACACACGTGTGCAAAGACACAACGTAAGAGGAGGACCCCAGCTGAAAGTTCCAAACACAAGCCAGCCAGTTGTGTAAACAACATTTGGTTGCTACTGGTTTCAAAACGTAACTAGCAATCATTTACTCTGTGTATTACCACAGCTGTTACAGACATCTCAGAGCCACAGTGCTCGAACTGCGCCAGTACTGCAAAGGAAGTCCCACAGCTTCACAGCAAACATCAGGGGACACAAAACAAGTAAAGGAGAAGCATTCAGAAAAACAAGACGTATCAGTGGCACACTGGGTTTTAACAGCAGTGCACCAGCTAAGACATAAGCCAAGACTAGAGCATCATTTCTGACAGCAGTGCTCAAGCACTTTCACCCCATGCTAAACCAAAGGGGGGATTAATTAAGAGTGTGTTCTGCCTATAAGGAGTTATACATATTTTCTGATCCTATCGTATATGAAGGAAACCTGAACTTGACAGCCAACTGCCATAGAAACAGAGGGCACGCAGCATTAAGAACAGGTACATTATGGACAAATATAAAACCCAAAAAAATTCATCTGCAAAATCAGCAACACCCCCTACCTCCCTGGTACAATAAACCTCTGAAAAAACACAGAAGATACTCTTGTATGTCTTCAAATAGGGAGTTTTGTCCTTTCCTGACTGTAATTATCTTCATTTTTGCCCACTTCTCACAAGTGGAAAATTTCAACACAATTCTAAACCCATTACCTCTAGTATTCTTTCTGCAGTGTCCGATGTCTGGATATCGAGTCCAATACTGCTGCCATCAGCAAGGTAAACATCCAAAAAGGCTCTCTGCGTTTGGATCTTAAATGTATCCTGTTAGGCAGAAGCAGAACACAGTTTTATTGCTTTCAGTGTTGCTGGAGCCCTTCTGAAGACGCTGATGCTCTATTTCCCTATTTACTCAAGTAAAATAAACAATTGAGATTACTGTTTACTAAGCAGTAAGTTACTATAATTAGTGTTACAGCTTGCAGATGACCAAAAAAAACTCCATACACAACAGCAAGTGGGAAGATACTGCAGAATTAGATGAGGGTCACTTCAATGTGAAGCTGAAGGTTACATGGTGTCCCAGTGTCTGCAGGAATGATGCCGTCACTGTCCTATGAAGTAGACTCCAAAAAGACGAGGTGGATAAAGAGCTGCATGTGAATATTCAAAGCCATAACCTTGCCAAAAGGAAAAATAAAAAAAGCATCCCTGTTCCTATAAATAGGAAAGTCTCCAGTAAGAATAATTCCACTGCTACTGGAATACTGCACAGGACCAGTGCCCAAGGTTCAAAACCATCACAAAAGGAGAGGGAACATAAAGAAGAAACCTGGAAGCATTTAGGTCATGAGAAACCAGGTCTCAAATAAGTGACCTCAGAGAACTGTCTTATGTCTAGACATGATGAAAAGGTGATTTGCAATCTGGAAAACTGAAGTAATCAGGTGAGGTGACAGAAATTCATTGCTGCAGCTCCTCTTCCAGTTGACTGCCTTGTATCGGAGGACAGCAATGGTCTCCTTCTGGCCTTTTAGTAATGAAGGAGAGGTACTTCCCTTGAGATTCACAGTGGAGGAAAACGCTGTAACTGTACATACCGCGTGTAACATTCAATTTTAATTTCTTGTCTCCTCCTTCGCTAGCCTGGTGGAAGATACAGGAGGCTCCCTGAGAGCCCTTAGGTTTCAAGTACTTGCAGTATCTTGCTGCAGAGTCCTCACGGTGCCTGTATACAGGAGCATCTCCTGACTCCTGCAATGTCACTGACATTCATGCTGGGTGCTCCATCACCCCTCTTTGGGTACCCTGGAGAACATGCCAGGATGCATGACTCCAATTAACTAACTCAGACCAGACTGGTAGCTTTTTTGAGTCAGAAAGACCATATTTTCCAGTAAATCTGGCTTAATTAAGAGTTATTTCAAAGTAAGATCAAATGCAAACAAGTGTTTTCTTCCACAACATCTAAAAATTAAGAACATGCTGTCAAAAGTTTGTAGAATGATATGTGGGGAAAAAAAAGGTCTTGAGGAAAACCAAAACAAAACCATCTTTCTTGCTTAAACAGACTTCCCACAGACTTTCTTGGCGCCCAGTATTTCACCTAGCCGCATGCCTACGCATCTGTTTGTACATATTAACGAAGAAGAGAACCCATTCTCAAGGCATTAGCCAATGTCCTGTCTGAAGTCCTGCTGGCGATCCACACAGATTTAATCTTTATCCCTGAACTAAACTAATTTCGTTCTTATTAAAATAAGCATTACTTTGCTCCTGTGGAGGTACAAAAGCCTCCCTCTCTCTGACATGAAGGATCATCTGCTGTGCTTACCTGAGTACTTCACTGCTTTCCTCAAACAGCACGGAGCAGACACTTCCTCACAAATGCTGTGGGTGCACATATTTTGGTATGAAACATTCCACATGTGATAAAAATGTGAAACACAGAACAAACATGGGATGCCAACATCAGAATGACAGAGTAACCCATTACTGACTTTTGACAAGGAGAAAGCAGGTAACTCCAGAGCCAGTTTACTCCCCAGGACTCAGCAGTGCTGGGGGCTGAAGGCGAGTGCAGAGGCTCACACTGCAGTAAACCTTCTGGGTGTGGGCTGCTAATGCTGAAGCTCACACAGGGACAGGACATGGAGGACTTCATACATCTCCTTCTGCAGCTTTCACAGCCTGGGTACAGGCCACCTTGTCCACTGTGGCAGCCCAGGGTCAGAGACAAAGGTCACTTTACCCTTCGGCCACTCAAAGGCAGTCCCACGTCACAGCACGCTACCGTGTTTGCCACCTCACTACTCAGCAATCATAAAGGGAAGAAAAGCATGATCCAAGCTTTCAAGCTACTTCCAAGAAGTTTGAGTTCTCCAAGAACACCATGCAACGTATTAGTAGGCAGATTAATGTGAGTATCTACAAGAAAGGATGCATTAGAGAAAAGAAAATCTCAGTCCCATCTAGAATGGTCACACTAAGTATCACCGTTTAATACCTGAACCAGTGGCTTTCACAGTCTTCTTTTTAAAACTGCTTTAATTTATCTTATTTGACTCTACTGAACTACAGGCATAGCTTCATTGTCTTTAGAACAAATTCCCTACTTTATCTCCAACTTTTGATTACTGTTCTCTTAATATGGCTATGACACAGAAAACCAAAAAATAAGAATTATCTTAAACCGCTGGGTTTAGGGATTTTTTTTCCCCTCCTTTATCACATGCTTTTACCCCAGAAGGCAGAACTGTCCATGCCAGAAACTACACACATTGTTCAGTGTTATAAATATTTGTGTTTAGCCTCTTATCAGCAAAGTATTGTTGAGACCAAAAAAATTTACTTACATAAAAACAAAAGGAGGAAACAGTGCAGTCTGTAAGGCAGGAGGAGAGAGTGTTAAGTGAAGAAATAAAAATACAGACATGCCCCTAAAACAACGCAAAAGAATACAGTATGAGTTTAATACAAATACAAAGGGAAGAGATAATTCATTTAGTAAGTGCACACAGCAATCCCAACCAGTTCCAAAATGGACAGAAAAATATTTTTGAAAGCATTTTGCAGCAGTAAGAAAAGTTCAGATCTTCTCCCAAGCCCATATTTCAGTTTTAGGAAAAGCAGTAGAGTCATCGTCTCATCTACTCAAAACAGGCACCAACATTAAAAAAAAAAAACCAAACCTGTATTTTGGCAACGGTACATGTTCAGGAGTACTTTTCACATTTCCTACACTTTCGCTGCTGAAATTCAGGGAACATGCCATGTAACTAGAATTGGACACTACCTTGTATCCCTTAATACTGCTTACTTGAATCTTCCCTTCATGCTGTCACTATTACCTGTGGTAAAATCTCCTGAAATATCCAGAACGGCTGCCTACTCCCCATGTGCCTGCCCCGGTAGCTTGAAGCACACCTCTGTCATTAATATAGAATACAGAGTAAGACAGGGCTGGTGAGGGATTTTCTTCATTTTTTGTTTTTGATGAAAAGAACAGTTTTGAAAAACAAAAGAAAACCAACAAAACTGCAAACAAACAAAAGCACCAAAAATTATATCTATTATACAGTTTCCCTAAAAAAAAAAAATCTAAATTTTTTTTTCTCTCAGTTCTCCATTAGAAAACTTAAAATTATTTTAATAGAAGTGAACACCAATCTGAACCCTCAGCAAGCTCTCAGTGGAATTGTTGCTCAGCTAAGAAGCACGGGCCATAAAATGAGAAAGGGTGAGGACAGAGACCCATATTAAAACGTATCTGAAAAGAACAGTGGGTCAGGGGACTGAACTGCATCTTAACATTGAAACAAAAATAAATCATATCCATGAACTAAAGTTCTTTGGAACTTTCTATGCCAGAATCCTTCCCCCCACCCCCCCAGCCAGCACACAATGAAAGTCTGAAAGTATGGGAACTTCCCACATGAAATTCAGATTTCTGGCCAGCTGTACTTTTGAAATAGAAGTTCATAAAGAAGAAACTCAACCTGATTTGATATGAAAAAAATAACATTTTTGGAGCAGTGCTGAAATCATACTCAGCCTGACTTCTGTCTGTGTACATACACATCCAAACATATACTGCAAGGGAATACAGAGGAACATTACCAACGTGCGTCCCTCCACTGCATGCACAAATAGTAAGTGCATTGCAAGTGCAGAGAAACAGAGGCTGCACGGTCAGAGAGAGGGGCTTTATCCAACAAAATGCAGCCCACAATCAGACCAGCTTTGATTCCTGGTGATACCTGCAGATTTCTGGATTACATTTTGCCTACACTCTCAATAGCATACACACCACAGCTCTCTTACGTTACTCAATCCTTGGCCTCACGCTTGCTCTTCGGAAGGAAAACCATCTTACACCACACTCATTTGATGAGGGAACACATAGGAACACTGCTTCTTGCCTGTTGAAGAGCTCTCGAGTCACAGAACTCTTAGTCGGTCCTTCAGAACATCCCCTCTCTCCACAAAACTCACTGCAAGCAAGGTTACAGCAGCACCAGCAGCATGCCAAGCATTTCCCAGAAGACTAAAGCAGCATCCCTCCCGGAAAATGCTGTTGGAGTCACACTGCACCCACCTGCTCCAAAACACTCCTATCCTCATAAGAACCAGCCACAGCAGCCGGAGAGGAGGTAAGGGAAGTAAAGGGACATACGGCACCTTGCAGTAGTCAGACACAAGCAAGAGCTATCCAGGCTCCAAGCCTGCCAAAGAAAGATCATACATGTCATGGACCACATTAAAATGTATTTCAAAAGCCACCCAGGTTGCAACAGCTCAAATACATGTCAGGTTCTCTTCCCATCACTACAGCTGCAAGATAAGAGAACGACATTTTCACGGCAGTCATCAATACAGTTATCAGTCCAAAGCACTGACACTACCAAAAAGCATTTACAGTTGCTAAATCCAGGAATGTGTGTAATCCTTCTATTGAGCTCTCACAAAAACTCTTCTGGGAACTGTTTAGAAGCAAAAGATCAATCAGATATGTCACAGGATATAAAAACAAAGCAAATAGTTCTTTCCATGTGAGAAACAAGTTTGTGCATGGCCAAAACAATAGCAATATTATTATTATTGCCACCCAGGCTTCAGAGAGCACTCTGCAGTTGGAACTCGCTGCTTTATGAGACAGACCAAGAAAATGAGAACATAAGGAAAGGAAGACAGCAAATGAAGCCCTGAACTCAGGAGGTAGGATAATATTTCAAATCTTTCAAATAACAAACTATTTGGTTGAAAATTCTAAACTTACCTGCTGTAGCTTTCGGAAAAAGCCTCTGAAGACATCACTATTGGTAATATTTGAGTCCAAAGTAACTGAAAAACAAGAGGAAAACTAAGACGGAGAAAACCAAACTTAGACAAAATATTTTAAAATGTGGCTAGTGTCTAAAAAACAAGATAGACACAATGTGACTGTTGGTTAAACCATCAGTGCTACCTTACTCATCCTTTGGTTTCTGCACAGCTACCTTTACTAGCACCGTTCATAGCTTCAGTGGTTTAACAACAGGCAAGATACCTGCAGTGTTGCTATTCTCTCAAAGCAAGACTACAGCAAGGTTCTTGATGACGTAACTCTGCAGTCACTCAGAGCTAGTAACTCAGGAACTGCTGAATACTCAAGTGAAAAATATATAATAGTCACTAAGTAAGATTTTAAAGACTAATCTTGAGTTTCTCTTTTGTAAGTCTTGGCACAAAGCATCTGAGGCCAGAGGCTACAAAATCTCTTTAAGTTCATCTCCTCACACACCCTTCTTTTTGGGTAGGTTAAGTGATTGGCTTGGTTGGTTTTTTTTTTTAATTTCTTGGCTTTTATGAAACTCGCAAGACACATTCTAGAGATCCTGCAGACCTGGTTTATAACACAACATTGCATTGTGCCTGAGATTTAATTTTTCTACAAACTCTTATCACAATTATCACAAGTCTGCCTGGAAACCCTTGAAGGGAAGAAGTTATGCAGAGCCCAGTTCCACATTACACTTCTACTGGCCCAGCTGCTTCCCTTGTCAGTCACAATGCAGCAGGGATGGGTGGCTCAGCTCACCGATTCCGAAGAGCAGAGAATGGCCAGACTACAGGCTGCCACCAGAAGGCCAAACTAGCCGAAGTTCAGTGGGAAACTTCACCCTTACAGTTTGGGAAAGCTACAGAAAGGCAGCCACTTCAGAAATAAATATGATATGCTGCTGTTCTAGAGCCAGTGACCCAATGGACAGGACAGGGCTGCAATGCTTAGCCTCAGCCTTTTAGATACACCCTTACTCAGCTCAGCACAGAAGGTAAAGCACGCTCCAGTCACAATTACGGACACATCCTCAAAGCTTTAAGCCCTTTGTATAAAAAAATCATCAGGTTGTTGCAGCCAAGCTTACCATTCTGAAGGTACTGCTCCAGCTGAGACCATCTCTCATCTGCCATTGACTTGGTCATTCCCAGGTAAAACTTTGGGGGGAAAGCAGGCACAGCACTCCCAAAAAGCTGCCTCAGCTGCAAAATAGCCAAAGGGAAGTTCTGCATCAGTGAGAAGTATTCATAGTTTCCAAGGAGCTGTCAATGCTTGGTTGTTTTGACAGGGAGGCACGATGACCTACGAGGGGCACAGGGTACCCACCCAGCACCTCCCTGGTGGCCCTCAGGGCCCACAGCGGGGCCAAAGCCTTTGCCTGGGCAGCCACCAGAAGACAGCCCAAATGAGCAAAACCTCTTTTGATGAGTTTCTCATCAGTCTTATAACTTCTGAGCTCCTGCTCTGAGCCAGAAAAGTAGCATTGTATTAACCTTATCAGCTAGGTCTCACACACCGCACGGACAAACAAGATATGGGAACAGATGTCTTCTCCATACATCCATGCAGGATTTCTTGAATCTATACCCACAAAACTACTTTTTAAGAGCTGGTGACTTCTGCCCTTGACTTGTGCTACCTCAGAGGCTTTTATTATTTTGTCTGTGAGAGAGAAACTTTTATCATAGAATCACAGATGGTTTGGGTTGGAAGGGACCTTAAAGATCATCAAGTTCCAACGCCCCTGCCATGGGCAGGGACACCCTCCACTAAACCAGGTTGCTCAAAGCCTCATCCAGCCTTATCAGATCATCTAATATTGTCAAAGGAAAAAAACCAAAACACACACACAACAAAAACAGAGAATCTGTCAGGAACACAAACGATTTGAAAGTTTGGTCCTTCCTCGAGCTGTATCAGCTGGCTAATAAGAGCATAATGCCTCTGTACAACCTCTGCCTCATTTATAAACAGACTTGAAAGGACAAGACAACCACAATTACATTATCTTATGATAAGATAGTTCCAAGATAGTTTTACGCAGTAGTTGGTCACTTGGAAGTGTAAAAACTGTCCTGCTATAGGCATATTATCTCAAGAGAAGCACAAGCTATGTTTACCTTCCCAATATGCACATTACTAAACACAGCAAGTTTGCCTGGAAACATTCCTTCACCTAAACCAAAGCAATATGGCATCTGATCAGTAAAATGAGACTCCTGTAGTACGCTGAGACATTACTACTAATTCCGTTTTAAGCACCAGTATTCAACTCAGCAATTGGTGTCACTAAATCCTGTGAAAAATGACATTTTCCCTCTGGTCCCAGCTGCCCAAGTCTTTCACATGACTCCAACAGCTGAAGCTTGAAGAAAAAAAAAATTACTACTGCAAGAATTAGCAATACTTTTTCCTGCCTATTAGCTAAAACCAGGAGTGAGGTGTATTTTCACAGCTCCACTTTCCCCACATTGGCATAGTGCTATTTCCGAGTTCTTGATTATTAGATATGCTTGAATCGCTCCGAGATACACAGCATGAAAGAGTTAGATAACACTACATGCTTTGGGTTTATGTAAAGCTAACAGTAATAGCTAGTATAGAGTGGTTTTATCTTCAAAGTCCATACATGTGATCCTCCTCAGGGACTGAAAAAATATTATCTCTGCTCTAGAGGGAGGCAAACTGAGGAGATCCAGGAAAACTATTTGCCCGAAGTTTGAAAGCCAGAGCCACACTGACAACAAGGAGGTCTTCTCTCTTCCTTCTGTGTTCAGGACACATCTCATCTGCACAAAGTGTTGCCATTTGTTATCATCAGTCTGCACAAGTCAAGACTCTAGCCTACTTAAAAAAAAATAATTCATCTCACTGCTGGCTGCTTGGTAAGTTTCTTGAAATGCAATTGTGCATCCTCAGGATTTGGGCTACAGAGAAGAGAAACTTCTCCCAATCAGACTTTTTCACATCTCAAAGAATTAAATCAAAAAAAGCCTACAAACTTTGAGTGAGTGTGTACAGTGCTGAAAGCCCACCAGACTATCAGCCACCAGCATGAAATTCCATTCTAGCAGAAGGAAACCAGCCAATATTTTTCTTCACAAATCCAACAGCTTAGGCTACATTTTAAAGGCAAGTCAACAACAATATTGTACCTGGGGGTGCCAGGAGCCAACCACCTGCAGCCCTGCCAGGCCAAAACTACCATAAAAGATGCATCCCCTACCCAAAATCTGCTTCTGACCTTTTTTTGGGGGGGGGAGGATCTGGGTTTGTTTCTGCAACCGAAAGCCACTCCCCAGAAGAACACATCTCAGCCCCAGGCTGGGTGCCCTGTGTGCTGCTGTTTCCTCGGCACTGGAGCTGCATGACCAGGCTGGTACTTCCAAGCCATCCTGCTCCACAAGCTGTCCAAGGGGAGGACTCCCATCCTTTGCCTTCTCTGCATGCCTGACCAAGCAGCTTCTTTGCAGACACTGTGTGCAACTCCCATCAACACCACACACCAGCTGCTTGGGCCTGTCCTGCCTCACAGACCAGCACCAAGGCTGGGCACAGCTCCGCTTCCAGCTCCCCACCCCGGAGGCAGCTTCCAGAACAAGTGGCAGGAAAGCCCCCAGGAGACTGGATCACAAAAACAAGCTGAAATCTGACTGTGCTAAAGCCTAGACAGGATGTTCAAACCTGGTGAAAAAGGTACTTATTCTTCCTCCAGGATTTCTACCTGAAAGAGAGCAGCTTCCCTAAATGTGACAGTCCTAAACTCTAAGAGCTAATCTCTCCAAAATGGGGAGTAAAGATGCATGCCATAGTTGGTGCTGTTTCTTTTTCATCTTTCTGCAAGAAATATTCCCCACCTTGGCAGGAGACATCATCAGTTTTGAAGCGTAGTCGACCAGAATTAATCACCTCCTATTTAGTCTAATCCCATAGGTTTGCTTTCTGCTCTCAGGTCCTGCCTGTGCTGTCTAGACGAGCTGTTTCACCCAGGGCCACGCACCATCAGAGGTGCATAGATGCCAAAGTCAGACAGAAACAAAACTACTAACCTGAAAAAATAGAGCAGCATTATAACTATAAAGCTATTATGTGTAGAATATATACAGAATGAACAGGCCTCTAGGCATTTCCTTCTCAGTTACCTGATTAACTATTTAAAAGAAGACATAATTCTAAGATTAAAAATGCTTAAACATGGCTCAAGTGAAAATTAAAATATACATATGCAGAAATTGTCCAAGCAACCAACGGTATGAGACTATTCTGATACATGACCAGCTAAATGAAGTTTTAAAAACCATTTTCTATATTTAATTCCTTTTTACTAATTGTTCTATTGTGATTAACAGATTTTTTAGAACTATTTTCTCAACAGCCATTCATACCAATCACAGATGCTGTGAACTGACTCAGCAGAGGCTGGCATTTCACTCTTAACCCTACAGAGGACACTTTTTATTTACTCCTGTCTTGAAGTAAACCAGTGAACACTCCAACTATTGCAAGAAATCATCTGTCCTTTTCAGTCCTACAAGAGAACATAGGTTCATTATTATGATATTTGTTTACAGAGGGATGCGCTAAGCAGATGCCAAACTGCAAACATCACAACATCAAATGGAAACCAAGAGGAGCCTGTGTCTTTAGCCACTATTCAGTTTTTGAGGAAATTCAGTAAAATTTTTTAGTGCACAAACCACTATCCAGGTAATATCTTTTAGGATCTCATTCTTGGTTGTTCACACCTCCCTCTATACCATTTGTCTTGGATGCTCAGCTCAAGGCTGAGAATCTCATTTGGAGGTAAGGCACCTGGAAGTAAGGAAACGTTGCTCAGAGTTAATAATATATTGCAGAGGTGGAATAGCAGTGCTTTAGAAGGAAGGAAACCAGAGGCACAACTAGTCCAGCATCACATCCAACAGGTCAGAGACAGATCCTGCAGAGCAGTGTTCGAGAAGTACTGTCAAGCACAATCATGCAGAAATCTGTCCACAGGGGAAGCTTAATTCTAGTTCACATCCTGCATCCACCACAAAATTGTTGCATCTGTGAGGCTTTGTGGACAGCACACGTGGCTTGGTCAGGAGGGTGAAATTACTGTATCCTGGAGTTTAAGATTTCTTGTATGTGTGCATTTTTCCACCTTAACACAGCTATTTCAAGCAAAATAAGCGGAACAGGATATAATATAGACGAGCAACTTCACATAAGCATAGGGAAGACAATTAAGGGACAGCAGCATAGTTGTAAGCTTTGAGACCAACTATGGCAGCTACCAACAGCAGGAATGAAGAAATTAAAAATAAAAATCACCTAACTTGTTGTAAAGCCCAGCAAGAGGCAAACTGCCAGTTACAGAGGATGCAGAGAAGGGAAAGATTTTGCCAACAGCACTAATGAAGTTAAAACCTCTTGAGCAAGAAAACAGTGAGCCTCAAAGAAAAAGCAAGCAAATATAAAAGCTGGTTTATTAGTTCAGATACGTTATCAAAAATGCTTCAGTAACCAAAGCAAAGTATTACTGTGAGAGCTCCCATGGGGAAAAGAACTGCAGAGCTAGGGCACAAGAGCACACCTCAAACATCGTTTCCCATGGCAGTCCTGCTGCTGACTCAACTGCCTCTTAGCTGTGCTACTCCATCGGCTTGTGCAGTCAGAGTTGGGAGAGATGGACTGATCTCCACCAGGGGTTACCTGGCTGAAAAACTGCCCCAGAGCGGTCCCATCACCGCAACTGAGACCACAGCAAGGAGGCTGCCCAAAGGAGCATCTGCCTAACCCACTACCATGAGAAGCGTTGATCAATCAGGGCCCCAAAACAGGGCTGTCAAGGTGAAATAAGGCTGCTCAGCAGGGAAGACAGCGTGCACCCTGACCAACAGAAGAGCTCGGAGAGATTTTGCTCGGAGCCAAGGACTAGCAAAGGCCAGAGAGATGGGGTTAGCACAGACAAGGCTGGCAGCCGCCCTGCTCGATGTCACCTGCTCCCTTTCATCTCCTCAGAAAACCAGGGAAATGGGACAGAGACAACTTGACAAGAAACAAAAGCCCACAGCTGCTGCTGCTTGGCCAATGTTTCCCATTAAGCCAGCTTACCACCCTTCTGCCACATCCCTTGGCTTTTTTTATTGATTTTTGAGTTGCTTTCAGTCGCTGCTGGATTTCACCCTGCGAACACAAGTGCCCCACAAGCAGCAGCTCTGCTCCTCCAACAGCCCAACATCGGCGGGACCGGGCCGGGCCGTGAGGGGGTGTGAGGGGCCGGGGCACCCCCACACCCCCGCGGCTTTAGGGGGTGCTCCCCCGCCCCGCCGCCCCCCGGGAGACCCTCACCTGCGCGTCCCAGCGGCGGAGCTGGCTGTACCGCGCCTTGCCGAGCAGGAAGCCCTCCAGGCTCACCGAGTACAGCTGCAAGCACAGCGCCGTCAGACCCGCGCCCGGCCCCCACAGACCCCCCACCGCTGCCCGCTCCCGCCTCTCCGCCCACCACGTAGCTCCCCCCGCGCCTCTCCCGCAGCTCCTCGGCGGCGGTGATGCTGAAGTGCAGCTTCATGGCGACACCGGGGCGGGCCATCCCCTCTGAGGGCGGCGGCGGGGCTGAGGGCGGCGGCAGGAGGCGCTGCCGCGGGGCGGGGGCGCTGAAGGGAAACGGCGCCTCAGGCGCAGCCGCGGCTTTTATTTGACATCCCTCCGGGAAGGAGGCCGGGGGTGGCCGCGGTAGGGCTCGGGTCAACGTGGGAGTGGAATTAAGGGTCAATAAGCGCCCAGCGGTGCCCGCAGGGGGCCGGGAAGGGCGGCAGGGGCGGCCCGGGGCGCTGAGGGGCCGGTGCCGGGCGGGGAAGGAGGCGGCCCAGCGCCCCTGTGGCAGCGGGGCCTGGACAGCAGCGGGAGGGGACCGGACAGTGACAATTCACTACGAAGTTCTGGTAATTCGCTATTTTTCAAGGCACGGCGACTTGGGACAGTCTGGTGAAAGGGGTACACGGCAGGTTTATAAGAAAAAAAAAGTCTTTTTTTCATGCAGTGCATCCCTGGAGGTCGAAGTGCAGGTATTTGGCCTCAGCAAAAGGCCCTTTGTCAGAGGAAAAAAAAAATTGTTTCAGGAAAGCTGTGATTCACTAACCCGCCACCTAGGAACGAGGTTTGGATGTATTTTTCACGAAACAGGATTAACTGTGGGCATTCTGGACAAAATGGAGAAAAGTAAAATAACATTGTGTAACGTGTTTGATTATTTGTTTTTCTTCTTTTCCTCTGGAAAACTACAGGAGGGGAAACCGAGCTACCTTAGGTGGCAAATCTCTCTTACCAGCGGCAGGAGACAAGATTAAGCGAGCTTCCGCTCACCGATGCGACAATGTGACGTGTTTGGGGCACACTTTTTGAACTGTAATCTCTTTTACATCATCTGGTGACTACAAGTTTAACCTGGATCGTGTGTAACGCACAGTCCCAGTCACTGCGATGTGACACCTCCGGCCAGCCTGCCCAGGGCATCATTTTTGTTTTCTGAATGCTCAGATATCACACGGTATATTTTAAAGTCTGCTCAGAGGTATAAAAAGGCCCATACCTCTGGACAGCAATAGCCAGCTGGAACATGATTAGGGATGCTTCTTCAGCAGGTTACATGGGAAGCAGGAGATTATTTGGCATGGATATACTGCTCTTAGCACTTAACAACAGCCCCACTATGTTGGCCCAGCTTGTAATTTCCTTTTTTTTCTTAATGATTACATGCAGTCACCAATACGAGTGAAAAATCTAAGAAAAGTTTCAAATTATTTCTTTGAAAATACTCTTTCCTTTATTCTTTTTGCCCAAGTCCTTCAAAGGGAGCTCCCAACTACAGGTGCACCTTGTGGTCTTAGTGTACCTGAAAACATTTGTTTCAAATTTGTATTCACTTCAAATCCCACGACCTAAGGACTTGCAACCCTGCCAGCTGCATTTACATTTGGATACAGCTACTACCCATCATTAGCAACCACATCCTACAGGAGATCAGGACTAGCTTTCCTTTGCAGAGGTAGACTGGATTTACTCAGGAGGCTTTTCTAACCTTGAATTGCCTCTCAGAGGCAACTCTTGTACATGGGAAACTACAAAGAATGCACTAAACTGCTCCAG
>WKFP01014094.1:142929-155230 GCA_011057875.1 Pterocles orientalis
ATTTAACCAAATAGCACTGGTTAGAGCTGAGTGATGCTGGAGATTAGTATCAACTGCTCCACTGTGGAGCAAACACAAGGAGAATTCAGGCTAAGGTATCAAGCAACTGGAAAATATGAAGTAACACAGAATTATATCCTGTCCCAGGTGAACTTGAGATATACTTGAAACCCTAAGGCTACAGCTCTGCTGCCATAATGCAGAGCCTGAATTCTAGAATAATAAAGACAACTCTTAATCATAAGCCCCCCCCTCCTTCCTCTGCAAAAAACACCAGGAAAAGCATGGACCAGTTCTTCAAATTACATACCTGCTGCATAGCAACCTGTGGCTGTGTATTAAGATGCTGTTGAGGATTACGAACACCTGCAGCATATTTGTATTGTGGTACTGTGCGTACAGCAGGAGTAGCTGCAGTAGCTGCTGCTGCAGGACGTGGACCCATCGTTTGTGTTGATGTATTAGCTGAAAAAAAACAATATAATTCCATATGTGAATAATTCATTTTTTTATTTGGCTTAGACTGTACAAGTTAAAAAAAACCCAACAAAAGAACCCAAATTGAATACCTGATTTAGGTATTGTATTATAGATTCAAAGCTCGAAGTTTACTGGATGTTACTTTCCAGCCACTTCACTAATTAATTGCTTTTCTTACATGCTATTGAAAGAAGATCCCTGAGAAAACATTCACTTTGGTTGAGTATTAATTTAAGTTCATTCTAACCTCAAAGGACATTTGATTTCTTGAGCACATTAAGTAAACAGTCACCCTAAAAAAAGATACTTTCATGAAGTAGGTAGCTAAAAAATATTACTGCCTAATATATTCTGAGAGAATTAAGACTCCATTACAACCAACTCTGGTTCATTCAGCGATGGGCAGATTCTGCATACATGATACAGGCCTACAGTATCCTATGACAAAATAGTAAGAGCTAAAATTGTATCATCTCAGTGCTTCTACATGCAACCTATTATTACAATTGCCACAATCCTGTTTAGAAATGGCAGCAGCTGTCATACAGTATTATTAAAGCACACACTAAAAGAAGAAATGCTTCATGCTAAAGAGACGGGACCACAGCAGGAGTCTTTGCTGGGACAACATTTGAAGCCACTACTAGAAGGTGATACTAGCTTATTCGTTTAGTAACAGCCAGAAAAGGAGGGAAGTGTTACCACATGTGATGTTGAACTTACGAATGCTTTTGAGAGATCATTCTGAATCAGCAAAATTAAAAAAGAAGTCTAATACTCAAAGTTTGCATCAATCAAACTCACCAACACGTTGTGTTGACATGACTCGTGGAACTTGTGAAGAAGCCGGTCTCATGGTACTAAATGGTGGTCTGGGTGCTGCTGGGCGGATAGCACCAGGCATGTTTTGGAATGCTATGGGTTAGAAAAAATAGATACTGCATTACATGCCCAAACACTGAATGCTGAGAAGAGTTCAGAAGCAGCACCACTAACATGACAAAGACTGTTATTCTAATGCCATGTATTTAGAAGCGCAAGGGTAAATGTTATAGAGTTTTCCCACGATCACTGGAAAGAGGTAAAGTGACTTACGATGAGGTCTGGCACCCTGAGCAGTCCAGCGAGGACTAGGTCTAGCAAGTTGAGCAAGCTGATTAGTAGGATAGTACGCAGCACGGTTCTGAGTCTGTCAAATATAAGAAGAGTGTGTAACTTTGTTACCTTTGAAGGGCTCGTTGCACAGTACATCACCTTTCTGCTCTGAAATCAGAATGCTGAAATTATGGACACATGCTATATTTGTATTTACTGTTAAATCCAAACAGATTTTATACACAGTACAAAACATTCAGTTACTCATCCCTACACGTACCTGTGGGATAGCTGCCATGAAGTAACCTGAAGGAGGCGCTGGCTGGTAGGGGTTGATAACAGGATTGGGTACTGCTCTTACACTTGCCATTCTCTGCATATACTGGTTGGTGAGATGAGCTTGGCGCTCCTCTTTACGCTGGGCTAGAGCTACATATAATGGTTTAGTAGCCACAATTCTACCGTTCATTTCTGTGACAGCTTTGGTGGCTTCTTCTGGTGACGAAAAGCATACAAAGCCAAATCCTTTGCTGCGGCCACCTTCCATCATGACCTGTCAGTATAAAATTTAGTTTTAAGACAAGAGAATGTTGTATCTACTCCTACTCAACTTGCATGAGTTTCTTCTTTCAGCTTACTAGAAGTGAGACCACAGATTCGTTTTATTGAATTGATTTATAAAAAGGAATATGGTTGTTTAATAGCTAATTGTTCACTGAATACAGATGAAAACCTCAAGTGAAGCAATAATGAGCAAGTTATTGCACTGAAAAGATGCCTTTTCACTTTCGGAGAAAGGATGAGCACAATCTATAAACTTTACCTTTGCACTAGTGATTGTACCAAATGGGGAGAATTCTTTTCTAAGACGTTCATCATCAATCCCATCATCAAGATTTTTCACATAAAGGTTTACACCCTAAAAGAAAAGCAAGTTATTTTTGAAAGCAAATGGTCCATATACATCTAAAAATATCATAGATTAAAGTTAATCCTCTTGAATGAAAACAAACCTGGTATCTGGTGATCCTGTCCTGCTTCATTTGTTCAAACTTGCGCTTCAGCTCCGTCTGCCTTTCCACCTTTTTCTGAGCCCGGCCAACATAGATTTGTTTCCCATTGAGCTCTTTCCCATTCATCTCATCTACAGCCTTCATTAACAAACAAGAGGTTAGCAGTGCTTTGTATTCCAGTGTTTTTCAGCCATTAAAACAAAAAGTAACTACAACATAAAAAGTTACATAAGGATTACAGAAAAAGGGCCAAGATCTAAGATATCACTAGCTGAAACAAAATATCCCAAGACTTCCCTGCTTAAAGTAAAATGCAAATTGCTTTCTGAGTGTGCTTCTGTCCAGTTAAATAAAAGTCACAAGGGACGCAAAAAAAATTTCTTATATGAAGTTGGAAAAAATAACCAAGTCACACAATGAAGAATATTTATCCAGCCTTACCTAGCTAAAGGCAAAGCAAATTAAGTTGAAAAGCTCTAATTTACACTTCTGTTTTTAAAAGTAACGTGAAACTGTAGTATCTACCAGGTTTTCTTTACTCTATGTTAAGCTACAGCTGGCACATATGGCTTTTTTTAAAAAGTACGAAAATATGAAGTTTCTTCCCTTTACACTCTTTTGAGTTACAACTATCAAGATGGGAGAACTCTGGCACAGATTTATTCAATTAATTTAAAACCAGAAGTCACCCGTTTATTGTATACCTTCATAATCAAAGCCATTAAAAAACGTATCAACTGAGATATTAGAATTTTATGTTATTTAAAACATTGTACCTGTGGATTCTGACTACTGTAAGAGAAACAATTCATCAACAAATGTATGCAAGACTGAACAATGTAGATTTAAGACAGGATTTGTTCTAATCTCTTCCTTGTACACTTGCACCACTGACAAATCATAGTAATGCCCTTTGAAAAGCAAACTTCATTTGTTGCCCTGATTTGTTCTGTGCTGAGTTTTCTCCTGATGCTGTGTCCCTACTGCCACAGGCAACTGACACACCAAAGCAACCCGCCTGCACAGAATTACGTTACGCAGAATACTGGCATGTGACAGACATGTACATGAATTAAAAGGACCCTATTCCAAAGTTACTCTTCAGAGTAAAAGCAACATCACAGGGCTCTATGACTATTTTCTCATAGCTGTGCCAAATGTGCTTCATAAAACTAACAGCTTTCCTGCTGACTCTGCAGCGCTCAAGTTCGAAACACAATCCTTTCTGCCTTGCACAAATGCCTTGTGCAACCAAATGGGATCCAATGGTTCACTGGGGTTTTGCAGAGATACAATAATTTATGATGCTTGTATGTTGCCCAGCATGAGGGAGTCTAAATCTCACCGAGACCTTTAAGGCCAGCTAGAACAGGTCATTAAATATTCAAGATGCCCTATTTCTACACTAGTTCCAGCTGTCTCAGAGTATCTTATTGTAACAGGCTCCTCAAATCAACTGACATTTGCTCATAAGAAAGCATTTTAACTGACAGAAACTACACTAAGCCATTTAGGAAGCTGACACCTGGTTTTACAGTGTCCTTGACCAACTAAAAACCCTTAATGAATCCAGAAGACTCCAAATCAATCAACAAAACACATTGTTTGGGTCTCAGTTACAGAATTCCTAAAATGAAGTCCCAAAGCTTACTTTTTGGGCATCTTCATGTCTTTCAAAACTAACGAAGCCAAAGCCTTTGGATTTTCCACTCTCATCGGTCATAACTTTCACACTTAGGGCAGGACCTAAAAAGAGAATGAAATACTTACGCTTTGTATACAGAGTGTATTCTCTTCGCATTTTGAACACCCTGTTTAGAAGCTTATTTCTATTTATGCTTATAGATATTTAGTTTGTTTCACTTGTATTACAAAGGACTTCTGCACCAATAATAGTATCTAGTAAACACCACATATTAATATAAAAGTGCTGGTTTGCCCTGATGCCAAACTCCAGCCATTAGGGCTGAAGTCTGCCATTCTGAATTTCTTTCCTAGTTGTATTTTCAACCAAAATGGAGCAGGAATTTCACTTCAAATTTAATTATTTTTTTTTAAATTAAAAATTACAACACTTAAAAAGCATTAGTGCTTCCATACTTTGAAATATGTACTGAAAGGTGGAGAAGAGGCCTTTCTGTTACATATATGCTTATCAATTTACCCTGGGGAAAGGCCATTCCAGCTCAGCAATTCCAAACCTTTGAAAAATCGTAGTTCATAGACACAACTGAGACAGATATTAGCAGCTAAATTCGCTACCATTTCAACCACAGATACTTCAACAGTGGAAAGGAATTTCCTGTAAATGCTGTTTAGGGCTGCTATAGAATATCTCTTATACCAGGCTTTGTCTTGCTTTACACAATATCCACTGAAGAACAGCAAAAGCATGAAGGAAAGAAAATACAACAAAAATCTGAGGCTGAAAATAAAACGGATGTGCCCTACAAACCAGTATAACAATCTGTAACTAAACTGAGTTTGCTGTTTCCTATTGTGAGGATGACACATCACATACATTACTAGACCATGATCATACACCTGCCCCGTGCATAGCTGAGGCTCAAGACAGAACCACACAGCTTGCCAACAGAAAAAATTCTTTATAATTTCATATTAGATAAACCACAACAATGCAACTGAATAATGAAAGCAGAGACGCCCTGAGTACACGTAAGTCTGCAGGTCAATGAAAGCAATAGCAAATTAATTTGTCATGTAACCTGTAGTGAATTCATAACATCAATCTGTACTAAATCTGAAAATAATTCTACCTGCAACTTGAAAATTTTGCAAAGCCCGCTCAAAAGACTATTTAGACCCATTATTTTCAGATTATCAGAAACAACTCTGATAACAGGATTATATATTCTATTCTGGCTATTTAAAATTCTGCAGTGGATATTACAGCACTTTGAATCTGAAACTGGAATTAGGCACCAACTTTTCAGCGCCTTTTTTTTAATCAAAATCAGGCAGCCAGCTGATTCCTTGTATTATAAGGCACTCTATAGATACGATATCAGAAGTGAGCTGAAGTTCCCTCGTGTTCATATAAACTTAAAGCTTAAGACATTACCAAACTTGCCAAAGAGTTCCTTAAGTCTCTCATCATCCATGTCTTCTCCAAAATTCTTGATGTAAACATTGGTGAATTCTTTTGCTCTGGCTCCAAGCTCTGCCTCACGTTCCTTACGGGATTTAAACCTTCCAACAAATCTAGTTGCACGAGAACAGAATAGTGTAGATTAAAGCAAGTCTGTCAAGGTTTAAAAATCTACTGTAATCCTCTGGCATCATATTTTATTCTTAATTATTCTTAATGAGACTTAATCAAATCAGTCTTGTTCATTATAAACGAAAGATTGTTCACTCCTATAAAACAGCCTTTGACAACAGGAGCTGGACAACAGGAAAGAGCACTAGGTAAAGTGGCTAAGCAGGAATTCTAGGTATCAGCGTAATCCCTCCACCATACGAAACACTTGGCAGCCTTAGAGCAGTTACTGTTCTCCAATCCAGTTTTTAATCCAGCACGGTATATTTAACTAACGTCTCCACTCCCTTTACACACCTTCCCAACCTATATCAAAGCAAGACTTTTGTTTGTTTTGTTTAAAATAGGCATGTCGAAATAATAGGTCAACTTGTTCTTCAGTCAAATACCATTGCAAATTGGCTGGGAACACCGAAATTCAGTTCATACCGCCAGAGAAAGAACAGAAGCTGAACGCTGCAACCTGAGGAACTGCTCTAGGACAGACATTACCTGGCTAACACCGATTTCTGGTTGTAGTGGACTTCTGGTCTCAAATTTTATTGTATTGTCCAACTTTACAGTTCCAAATCTGACAAATCCAACACAGTAATTCAACATTTTCTTAAATTTTTACTTCACCCAATTTATAATAACCAAGGACGGTAACAACGGTAGTGCAACGTGCTCAGCACATTTTGATAGTGAGTGAAGTACATTTATTCACTTTCAAAAGTCTAGCTGGAATAGAAATTCCAAATTAATTCTCATTTTACCAAACAAAGTTTACCTAAATCGTGTGCTTTTATGACTACATGCTGACCTTTTTTACTAATTTAAAAAAGGTTGTGTAAAGATGGAAGCTGAGTAAAAGCACCCATAGAATGCCAGTCAAGCACAGGACAAGCAGGAAAACAAATGTTTCAAAAAATATATGTTCTCCCTGGATGTGGCTTGATCCATCCATTTCCTCGTGGAAAAATAATCCATGCTGGTAAGCTGATGCTGTTATTCTCTTGTCAAACCCTCTCAAGTATTTACAAAGCTGTTCTTTTGCAACTATACCAAATACCATGATGATCCCTTAGGCATCCCCCTTCTGCCCCCACCTCAAGCCTAGACATCACTAACCAAGTAGCCAAATTATTTTTTTGCCTTCAGTACAGAGCAGTGATAATGTTTTAAACATGTTTCAGTAAGTTTTATTTTCTACTCCTGTTTCCTACATATGCCTATTAACAGACATTCACATGAAACATGAGCATAATCCGACTGCTATTCAGAATCGAGTAACCCTAGAGCTTTAAGTTCAATCCAAAAAATGGATAACATACCTATCTCACAACTCTTACAAAGGTACTATTATTCAGAATACCTGATGGATTGTACTTTCAGACCACTAAGATCAGAAAAACAGAGAAATTCCTAAATCCTCATTACATCATTGGCTTGTAAGACAACAAATACAACAATTTTTTCCTAGAGTCTGTTATCAGAATTTTCTGAACTTATTCTGCCTTTAAAGTAGGCAGATGATACAATTAACAGTATTCCTACCACTAAAATTCTAAATCCTCTTTACATTTAGAAATATTTAGAACAAACTGCCTTTCCTACGTAAGCTTCAATTATTTGTCCACAGTAAAATGAATTTCAGTCTGTTGATCCCCAACTATGCATTTATATACTTACACTTTGCGGTCATTAAGCAGCATACCATTCATTTTTTCAATAGCTCTTTCTGCAGCTTCTTGTGTCTCAAAATGTACAAATCCATAACCCTTGGATCCATTTTCATCACATACCACCTATTAAAGAAAAACCTTGTTGTAATACCCATGGAATGTTTCCAGCATAAATTGAGGGGTCTTTTATGTCAAACCATTAAACACACCAATAATTTTCCACTAACCTTACAAGACAGGATGTTTCCAAAAGCAGAAAATGTGTCATACAAAGCTTTGTTATCAATTGATTTGTCCAAGTTTTTGATGAAGATGTTTCCTACACCACTTTTGCGTAGAGATGGATCGCGCTGAGACCACATGATGCGCACTGGTTTGCCTTTAATGACATCAAAGTTCATGGTATCCAAAGCTCGTTCAGCTGGAAAAACATCACGGAATTAGTACGAAACGCTAAAGTTATCTTAATAAGGACACAAATAGCATTTGAAGTACAATTATTAATAAATTTTTCACTATTTTAAGTCCAGCACCATCAACAAGATGCAAACCCAAACCTCCAATGTAAATAAACCCCACTCTGTTCTATGCAAGTGAAATGCTCAGCAAACGCTGCGCTTAGAAGACAGGAAGGAGCACAAGCCAGCTGAACAAGCTGTAGAAATCCCAGTAGCCTAAATGATTGGATCCCACTATGAAAAAATTGTATGGTGAGAGGAGAAAATGCATCAAGTGACGGCAGTTATGCCCTATTCCACAGGAGAAAAATTTCCAACAGTTGTGCCAATCAGCTGGCCACTCCCACATCATGTAGGTGTATCAATAAAAATGCCTTTAGGACTACTGCTTGTGCCTGTAGGAGGGCTCTTGCAAACATTAACATCCATACTCTAATCACCAATACCCCTTAACTGACAAAATTTCTTTGCTAGGTGGAGTTCAGGCCTGGTTCAGGCAGCTGTTCCACACAGCTCCTCAGTGACAAAAAAAAAAACCTGTGATGAACTTCCAGGCAAGGGACAGTTCAGAGAGACTTAAAACTAGCACTTACTTAATTTGGAAAATCTGAAATTACACACTTATATATATTAAAAGCTCATGATGAAATACAGTACACAAGGTCAATGAAAGAGCAAGCATTAAAACAGCAAAATGAAGAAGCATAAACCAGGTTTTGTTACTCCAGTGGAGCAGTTTTTCCAGTAAAACTCCATAACTAACTTTTCAAAGCCTGAATTTAAGATCTCAGTGTATTTAGATAGGGAAGGATCAAGACTTCCTCAGTTTTCACATGTCCCTTCAAAGCAACAAGACATGTCTGTGATGTTTCAAGTCAACAAGGTATTTAAGCAAGAAAGAGCAGCAGCTCTCAGCTACGACAGACATATTTTATCACCTACATTCGCTCCTTTTCATCATCGCTCCTGTGTGTCTGGAGGAACACAGAAAAAAGTCCCAGGAAAATAGCTGAGGTCACACCCATCGGTTCTAACTCCCGTCACTGCAGTTTGCATACAGCAGAGTAGTGTGATGTTAACAAGACTGAAATCAGTTTAGTATTAGCTTAAAAACAGTAACCATGCCAGTTAACTGCTTTTCTTAGAGGACCATGGGCCGATCACATTGTGAAAATCTGTCTCTCATGGTTTTGTTCTTTAAGTGCTGCTTTTATCTTTAGCTATGTTGTTGGATATCATGGTCCAAGAAAACTTGCAATCAGCCTCTTGTTCTGCTGGTACGCCATGTTTTGCATCCTTTCTTTCCCTGAAAGATTATCTGTAGAAGTTAACGAGACAGATATCTAACATTTTCTTGTCCAAAAAAATAACCTATTAATACTATTACCATATTCACATGACAGTAGCAAGTCAACAACTGATTTAAGCTGAAGCCACAAAAAATATAAGAATTGCATGTCTTATTTTAAATAAGTTAACAAAGCTTTCACAAACTTTAGTATAAATTAAGCAGGAGATAAAAGAAAATCTAGATAACGACAATGCGAAATAAAAAAACATTGGAAGGCTTTACATTACCAAGAAAAAAAGGCCAAAAAAAAAATAAGTCTGGATATCAGACTTGCCACAGTAGAAACATCTAATGCTTCAGTATTGCCCTGGAAGTCATTAGAATGATTCCTGCCAGCACCAGCAAAAGTGCCAGCAACAAACAGTTCATTATTTCCAGAAGTAGTAACAGGGCTCCCTTTACTAGAAACTAGGCTTTTTCTAATTCATGCTAATTGCTTCTAGAATAATTATGACACTCCTCAAAAATGGGTGTTTTTGGACACACTTCCCAAACATGACTCACAGCGGGGTCCACGTTAGCCTTTGCTAATAGTGAGCATGTACCTCAGACCAATGCAATTTCTCCATAAAGACAAAGCACGGAAACCCTCAGCAGCCCTCCTCATCTCTTCTGTGGAGCAGAAGTACAAGAAATTTAAAGATTTCTGCTTAACCAACACCACACTGTGACTCCACATAGAATGTAAAACATTACTAGAAGACATCTGAAACCAGGTATAAACTGCTCTCAGTAAAATTCACAATCCGTACAACTGGCTTACTTTCATCCCATTTCAGCCATAAAAGGCTGCGCACCAGTTTGCAGGAAGCAATTCCATTCAGCAGTGAACTCGTTACCAAGTGGACACACCTACCCACCCTGTACTTCTGCTGATTCTGCTGGAGCTCCTGTTGAATGAGTCACCAGTTCCCATTTTAGTCACGAGCAACTGGACAGTCCACTTTAGTAACGATTTCAAAATCACACAGAATAGACACCTAACGCTAACCTCTACTGAACATGCACAGCAACAGCTGTAACATCATAAACCTCTGCAAATACAACCAAAAATCAGATTTCAAAACCTCTGAAGGGAGAAGTGCAGTTTCAGATTACTCAAAGAATATTTCTAATTTAGTGATTAAGCAAGGTTGCCTGACTCAAAAAGTCACAGCTACGAAATGCGTGCATACCTCACAAATGTGTCATCAGGGCTAATTACTTTTTGGAAGAGCTTTGAGATCCCTAGTTTACAGACAGCTAGTAATGTCAAACACACCTTCAAAGACATTTTCAAAACCTGAGCTAGTTGTTACTAGGTGTTTAATAAGCATAGCCCAAGACACAGCTAAGAATTAGCTAAGAAAAAGGCAGCCAGTTTGGAACCACAATAAAACCAGCATTACTGTAGGAACAACCATTCACCCTCTGAGCTCCTATTTCAACGTTTCAGCAAATGGACAGAATGATCTATGAAAAAACAATCAGTAAATGCCTTCTAGGTATTTGCCAAGAACATAAAATTCTAAAAATGCTGCAAAATATAACTATGCAGTATAATAATTTAAGTATATTTTAAACAAGTGCTTCCAGATACATGGCACACGCAAGTTCAATACAGATAAGAAATAATTTTAGCTGAACTGGACTAGGTGTAGGATAAAAGAAGCGTGCTTCCCAAAGTGTGAAAAATACTTGTATCATGTGAAGTAACAGCATTTTTATAAGAGGCACATTCTCAAACTCTGAATGCAAACCCTGCTCAGGTGAAAAAGCTGTATTGGTTTCCACATTTGACAAATTACAAAGCAAGTCACAAAACATTGGGCCGAACAGGTTGCTCAACTCAACAATTATAAGGTTGGCCGTTACAGAATTCTGTCATTACTAAGGAGGAGAAGCATTTGAATCACCTTCAACTTATACCTTGACATTACTGTATCACAGTACTGAGCTGTGCTGACTCTTTTTGAGAGCAAACTGTATTGCAGGTTTTTACGGAATGAAAGCAAAATACATTAAAACCAGTATTCAAACAATGGCTCAATACATTAAAAGGTTTCTGAAGGGAGAGAGCTGATAACAGGTGCAATATCTGCCCATTAAAAAGATGAGACAGTAACTTTTACTACTTACATACAGACCACCAAAGTCTGATCTGATAATGGCTATCAACTAAAGCCAATTTTGAAAGCCAGTTAATCTAACTGCTTGAAAAGTTTGTAATTCGAATCTCTCTCTCATACACTTTAAAATAAAACCATTATAATAGAAAGCTGTTTATTTAACTGTACTTGAAATAAAATATGTTCTACCTGGCTAAATTATTTTTAACTGGACTCCACGACACTTGGAACCAGCCACATTCAGCTCTTTCATCAAAACACCCTTCAAATGAACAAGCCAGTTTGCCAAATTTAGCACAAACAGGACCAGAACTACACGGAAAGTTTCTTTACTGATGTAACTTTAGAGAACCAGCAACACGTCGTGTGAAGGAAGTTTAATAAAACACAACTTGGGAAACACAGCGTCAGAGTTGACTGCAAAGACATGGATGGGAATCCAGCCTGATACAGCAAGAGAAGGAGGCCCAGGCAATCTCACCCCCTACACGTGACAGAGCTGCCATGGTGTTTTATGATGCTCTGGCCTGTGCTTTCACTGGACGAATCCACCAAGCCATCCTAGCGCGTCCTACTTCCTTCTTTTTGGCCTCTTAATCACGCACACACACCCAGATCCTGCGTAGTTATTAAAAGGTGATCATGATTACGATGTTTTCTTCAAGCTAGCCTTCACCTCAGATCCCTGAAGCGGCTGCGCCGGCCTGTGGGAAACCCGCCTGCACCCCCGCTCCCCGCCCCCCTTCCCCGCTGTCTCCCGGCCCGGGGGAGCTCCGCCAGGCCCCAGGCTTTCAGCCCTTCCCCGCCCGTCGCCGGGGCCCCGCGTCAGCTTTCGGTTCCCGGCAGCAGGGC
>WKFP01014094.1:157616-202855 GCA_011057875.1 Pterocles orientalis
CCGGGAGGGGAAGGAGGCTCCGGGAGGGGAGGGGAGGCTCCGGGAGGGGCGGAGGTCCCCGCCCCAGGGCGGTGGCACGGCGAGGCCCAGCGCTGCGGGGGCGGCCCTTGGGCATGGGTGACCTGCGGGGCCAGTCTGTGTCCGTCGCCCCGTTCCGTGTGAGGGTTTCGGGCTGTGGCAGGGGGACGGGCGGCCTCCCTGTGGCGGCCCGTGGAAACCCCGCCGTGCTGGGCAGAGTTGGGGACAGCTTTCCTGCCGGTGCGCGGCCTCGGGCCTCATCGGAAGATTTTTTTTTTTTTTTTCTTCCTCTTAGGGGTGACTTGGACGTTAGGTAATGTCGCCTCACGGGCTTGGTATGCTCACCTCGGTAAAACCCCCGAGCTGTGCAAGCCAGAACTGGGCCTTTGAGGGCTTGTGGCTTTTGCTCAAGAAGCAGGAAAAGGCTGAAGAGACTGGAGGAAGACTGTCCGTAGATCGGCAAAGCTGGTTTTAGTGCATTTAGGTTCTGCTCTGGTTGTTCTTTAATGTGTGTGGTTGGTGTATTTTGAATTAAAAATATTAAAATATTAAAAGTGTTGGTTGTTGATCGAATAGAATCGGGCATTCTCTGAGCATCTCTTTGTAGTTTTAGTTATTCTAGCCAGTTTGGGGGGGGTGGTGTGAGGCAATGATGTCCCATTAGAAGCATGTCAAGTAAGGGTCATGACTTGTGCCATATAAAAAATTTTTCAGGGAGAAGAAACAATCCTGTGGATTTTAGAAAATCTGTGACGGCCATACAGCTGGTTTATTTTTAGCTAGCTTCTCCAGTCCTAAAAAAAATTAAGCCTTTCACAAAAAAAAAAAAATCTTCTTATCTTTTAGAGTTCTGTGGGTTTTTATTAAATGCATTTCAGATTCTCACAAAAATAAAAGTGCTTCTTTTGTGCTAAGCAAATCAGTACAAATGCAAGGCAAGAAGCTGGATCTTAGATTTGCAAAAGTCTTGGAGATAACAGCTCTTTTATGTGTTTTTTTTTCTGTGTGTTGATCATTTTTAATGTAATTTCAACAGAAAAAGGAAGAATTATCTGCATTTTTCTATCTTGTTCTATTTTTCTTTAACCGGCATTTGCCATTTTGGGTTTAAAAAGAGCTGTAGGAGGGAGTACTTGTGGAATTTTGCTGTCGCATGGGAAGGATTCCTCTTGCATTCAGCAGCAGCTGCCGTTTTACTGCCTCTTGTTGGAGGTCACCAAAGCCACGTCAGAACTGGCATCTGCCCATCTGTTTGATGGCAAAGCATGACATCTATCGCTGAACGCCCCCCTATCCCCCGCACTGATGTTTTAAACGGAGATACTGACTCTGCTTTTTAAGCAGCTGGCAAACGAACGCGTCTTCTGCTGGCCCTGCTACGCCAGTGGTTGCTGCTGTAGGACGAGTAAAGCAAATGGCCAGAGTCACCTGTACCTTATAGTGAGGTTTGATGTGTTTGTTAAAATCGTGTTAAAAATTGTTAACTAATTGTTAAAAACTGATTTTTATAGGAAAAAAAAATATCTAAATACTGGTTTATAATGCCCTCCCTAGGATGTTCTATGTACTGTTCCTATTTCTGCTCTCTGTCTTCCTTGCCTGGTTCTGTTCTTCAGCCCATCCCCTTTCCCCAGAATGTCTTTTTTTCATACTGCTGTTTTTTTCACACTTGTCTGTGATTGCCACCTGGGCATATTCTTTACGTGCTGCTTCTTGCCTGGGCATGTGCTTGCTCTTTCATGTGAGTTAGGTCACTCCGTTTGTGTGTCAGCACTCCTGGCTGACAGAAATAAAGAGCCCAGAGCGTGGTAGGGCATTTCTTCTCTCTGGCCCAGTTTTCAAAAAAAAGTTGCAAATTTTGTTCAGCAGAGAGGGACTTCTTGTTGATCTTGCTCTTAGCCTCTCAACAACATGTAAGTTCAGAATTTTCTAACATTAAATGCTGTTAGGGCAGTAAAAATGCACTTTTAACCTTGGATAGATATCCAGCAAAGTTCAAATTATTGTTCAGAAGCACTGGAGCTTTCTAATTAAACATTTCTAGTATTTCTTTTGGCAAAGTAATATGGTGCCTAAAACAATTCTCTTGTTCTCCCATAACAAACACATTAAACACTTTTCGAGACGTGGCCTGAGTGTTTTAAGGCAACAAGAAAAGATGGTTTTGTGGTTGAGGCACAAGATTTGAATTAAGCTCGTGCATGGCTGTGCCCAGAAGTTGGCTCTCTTAACAGAAACTTTTTTTTTTTTGGAAACTCCAGGCTTGAGATTTAGATGGGAGACGTAACCCAGTGTTTCCTGCGTCAGTTTTAGGGAATCTAAGCCAAACAGGAATTGAATGAGGGCTAGTAATTCTTGAATTATAAATGTTTGAAGTATTTCACAATCCAGATAAGATGATTTACCAGGTGGACACGTTGCCTCCTTTCAGCTAAATGTTAATAGAATTACCAAACAGGAGAAGGAAGTTTACACAGTATTTTTCACTCACAGCAATTAATATTGTAGGCTACACAGATATGTGTTTACTAAATATAAATTCTACCAAAGCTAAATAAAGAGCCTTTGCAACTTAGAACTCTAAGGAGATACAACGTTTTTCTTTTGTGCCAATGGTATTAAGATTTGTGAATGCAATTATTTTCTATTCTAGGCTATCATGGAAATAGGACAGTTACTGACATCTGTTCAGGCTTCAATAAATTTCCTCTCTGTTGCCAAGGAATTACGACTTTTTGATATGCAATGGATTGCACTAAACTTGGAAATGATGCAAACCCAACTTCGTAGGTAGCCACAGGAAGCATTTTTAGATTGTAGCTGAGAAGTGCCAATACTGAAGAGAATATTTTTTAATTAACACAGCTGATAGTTTATTTTTAAAAAGAAAGTTTTGCTGTTCAGAATACACATGCTGTGTTTCGGAGTTCAGGAACCGCATGGTCTTTTTCTCATCTCAGCGTTCTCCTTTTCTGTTCAGCTACAGAGCAATACCATGTGCTAAAATTGCATTGTGAGAGCAAAAACCTTGATGGTCTGTGTAAAGAGATAAGGAAGAACATGTGCCTTTTGAAGGGCAGTGCCGGTTTCTTTAAACTGAGTGTCAGGCTGATAACGCTGTTTGCTTTCGGTAGCCTACTTAGTCCAGATAGGCTTTTCAGCACTAGATAATCTTTTGAGCAGAGCCAGTCCCAAATTCTGAGTAATTTGTTTAATAAAAAAGAAAAAAGGGAAAAAAAACCCCTACATCAAGACCTCTGTATTTTGAATCTTCTTGGACGTAGGCAAAAACAGTTTTGCTTTTTTATTTTTGGGGCTACTCATGAGTATTCTTCACTCGTACAAAGAACCGTATGTCCGTTTCTTTTGCCAAATTTGTGAAGGAGAAGTCGTTTTGGCAACACACAGGGAAAGAAGTGTCATGTGAAGGCAGTCATGACACGAGAAAGGTAATAGCTAATTCATAACGTGCCTGAAGCAAACAAAGCGACAGGTTTGTGTGGTGGCACAGTTTGATGCCAAGTGCGGCTGGAGGAGTGGGAAAGTACCGAGCTGAGTGTGGTCAGCAATGCTGCAGGATTTTTCCCCTCGGATCTCCATCCCTGTCCCTGGTACAGCCACCTCCTCTGTTTCCCTGTCCTCCGCCAGACAGTCCTCCCCCCTCACTTAAAACCCACCAAATTAAGGTATTCTGGAAAATAGTGTTTCTCTCTCCCTCTTCCCTTTACTAGCTAAAATCAGAATTGCTTAACTCTGAGACTTGCTCCCTTCGTCAGTAGCTACAGTCTTTCTTCCTTAAGAGCCAAAGTACTTGATGCAAAAGCATTTGAGTATCATGCCACTGCTGTTCCCGTGGGTCTTCAAGGTGCCGCACAGTGACAAGTGCTGTATGCTTGGGGAAACAGAGTTATTGCCATATTTCTGTGCAAACACCTGGGTTATGGCAGATTGTAGATTGTTAAAAATGCAGAATTGTGGGGGGAAAAAAAAGAGACAGGAAGGAAGTGTCTAGGTGTCCTAGTCCATTTTCCTCTGGAGTGAGAGTGCTGTATCATCCTGACCAAGATTTTTCAAGTTTTTTATAGAAATCCTCTAAGGGTGGCCGTTCAGCAATCCCTAAGGCAGTCTGTTGTGGGGACTTTCCCTTAACTTGGAAATTATTTTCCTAACGTCTGACCCAAGCTCCCACTTTTGTGGTTCCTTCTCGTTCTATCCCCAGTGGGAGTACAGAACATTTTTTTTTTTCCCCCAACTACTTTTCTCCTAACGAAGCCGTGTCTCTCTTGCAGGGTGTGCATTGGAAAGTGTTCACACTGGTCTCGTGGAGCTCACTCTGGGAGCAGGTCAGAGTGGAGTGAGCTCTGGCAGGAGGAGGTAATCTGTTACGGATGGGCATTGTGAGTTAAGCTGAAAGGGGGCAAATTTAGATTAGATATTAGGAGGAGGTTTTTCCCTGTGCGGGGGGTGAGGCAGTGGCCCAGGTTGCCCAGAGAAGCTGTGGATGCCCCATCCCTGGAGGGGTTCAAGGCCAGGCTGGATGAGGCTTTGGGCAACCTGGGCTAGTGGGAGGTGTCCCTGCCCATGGCAGGGGGGCTGGAACTCGATGATTTTTAAGGTCCTTTCCAACTCAAGCCATTTGATGATTCTTTGAATTAGCACGCATACATGATAGTGATTTTTTGTGCCAGCATGTGCCTATCTGCTACGCTCTATTCCAGAGCAACCTGCTATTGCTCTGCACGCTGTGCGTACGATGGGGTGCCAGTCCTTTCATGGTGTGGGGATTTTGGGTGTATATGCCCTTTGCAAAAGGCTGATAGTAGTAGCACAGGAGTGTGTTGCCTGGATCAGCTGCAGTTCATTCATTTGCTATGAGAACTGGAAGGATGAAACCGCAAAGGATGCTTTGGCCAATTTCTCTCCATAAAGTCCTCTAGCTGTTCCCTGTGACTTGAGATTGCCCACACACAGGACATATTTCTGTGTTTCTTATTCCATGGGTGGTGCTTTCCCCTAAACTTTTCTCACAGGTCTTGGTCCAGGCTCTTTAACCATTTCCTTGTAGTCCTGCCACTTTGGAATCACTAGCCTGGCATCTTCTAACCCAGTGCCGAAACCCTGCTGGTCCTGAAATGTCAGCCTGCGGCTCCTCTAGAGCAGCCCTGCGGGCGCTGGCAGCCTGCAACTAACTATCCTACCGAGTCTGTGCTGGCTTGATTGACCTCTTGCTCCTCGCCTTGGTCTATGCCTGTCGGCCGCACGATGCTGCACCCGCCTCAGGATCTTGCAGACCGCCTGCCGGGCTCCCCTCTCCCCCTGCCCACTGCTGTGCTCCCCTTTCCAGGGTGACTCGAAACCATTACGTCAGTTGCAGGAGGGTCTGGGCAAACATCTTCTGGAGGAGTTGGACACAAGAGCTGACATCTGAGGCAGGAAAAGACCTGCATATAGCAGGTGTCCAGAGAGAAGGTGCAAACAGGATTGAAACGCTCTGTTTGGAGGAAGCTGGTGACACCGAGGATAAAAGGGCAGGTGGAGAGCAAGAAGGACTAGGTGACAAAACCTCCGAAGCAGCTGTATGAAGTGCCATGAAACCCTGGCTTGGACACACGACGACAGAACCCGCATGAAGCCATCCTGATTGTTTGGGAAAATTTGATCCACTATGAGGACTTTATATCAGTGAGTGCTTCATGTCACACGCTGCTTTTAACCCAATTTTAGGACATTACAGCTCCATTTATCATCAAAATGTGGCCCTCGGTTGTGAAACGAGACAGATAGCTTGCCCATAGCATTACGTGGACTCTCTGGCTGAAGCTGACCCTCTTCCCCTCTCCACCACTGACACCACAGCAGGTTTTCTCTCAGTTCAAAGGAATGACTTTGAGGTCTTTGAGGTCTTTTCCAACCTAAACAGTTCTGTGGTTCTGTATATCGTAATAACTGTTCCGTTCAGGTGCATTTTTCGGTGTCTGTAGCTTCCAGTGCGTTTTGGGTTACAATCAGGACCCAACATGGCCAAACCTGGTGTTTTCAGAGAAGACCGGGAGCGTGGCCCTGCCTGGCCATCCTTTAGAGGGCACTGACTGACCATTTGTTGTTCCACCGGTCTCTCAACATACCCAGTGACTTGTTGCCGCTGAGAGAAGGACCATTCCCCTTTCCTTCTCCCTTCCCTTGTCCTTCTGACCTTCTCCCCTTCTCCAGCCCGTGCAGTCCTGACCACTTCCCTCTTAAGGGCTGGTTGTAGGGTTGAATTTTTTTTTTTTTTTTTTTGTAATGAGTTAGTTTGTGATGTTTTAGTGACTTAAGAGTCAGAACCACCAAGAAAAGCAGCAGAGCGCCTGCCCAGGGACAAAGGGAGACTGTTGCAGTGCTGATAAAATGTTAATTGGCCTTCTGGCCTCCTGTGATACTATGTGTCCTTTTACAGCCCAGTTCTGGAGGAATAATTAGCACTAATTGTTTGGTCACCCTGTTTTACCCCAAAAAAGGGGGTCTTGTGCAGGTCCGATGCCCCAGTGCTGAGAGCCGTGATGCTCAGGTACTCCAGAGGATTTGAGTGTGAAAGCCTTCAGGAACATGCCCTTTGAGTTGGATGGGCAGAAATGCAAAGGCAGACAACAGGGCTTTCATAGCCACAGGGATCTAGCTTACACATGGATATAGACTGTTTTCTATTTTATTTTTTTTTGTTCTTTTTTCCCAGGTATTTTTCACCATAAGAATAAGCCTGTTTAATCCGGCTGCACCTTCCCGCTCTGCTGCGGCTGTTTTCATGCTCTCTGCCTGTGGTGCACGCTGCGTGGGCATGAATAAGCAGGTATCGGTACGGTGAGCTGGCAGGCTCCTGAAGGATCTGCAGTAAACAGCGAGCAGTGATCCAAAATCACCTTCCATACCATGTTAGCAAAGTACAAAGCCCGAGGGCGCTGGTGCTCGTGCATCTGAACAGGGAGGGCTGGGTGAGCTCTAGCTCCTCTGTGTCTTTTCTGACAGCACTGCCCCATGGGGCTCGTGCCGGGTTTTGTTCAGCAGTCCCTGTGCTCCCTAGTGCAGCACCCAGCTTTGCACGGCGGCAGCACGGCCTCCCTGGAGTGCAAGAGAGGGTGATAACAACCTCCACCTCCTGCCCCAGTGCTGCTGCAGCCAGGTTAGAGGCATCACGCTCGCAGGCTCTTGTCCTGCTGGGGCTCTTCAGCCACCCAGACATCTGCTGGAGGAGTAGCACGGCAAGCTGTGGGCAATCCAGGAGACTCCTGGAACGTATTGGTGACAACTTTTTAAACCAGGTAATAGACACACCTACCAGGGGAGAGCTTAGCTGTTTGGCATAAAGGCAATCCCCCTCCCCATCTTCATAAGACCTGGCTAGGCAGCTCAGACCTCACATAGCTCGGTTTCTCCACAGGGGCACAGCCAGGATGTTGCCAGATTATAATCCCCAAACTCCCCTGTATTGGGTTTGTATTGGTAAGGAGGCAGCTGTGCCCCTGCAGCCACAGAGGGTGACGGTGGAGCAGAGATCCACCCTCAGCCCATGGAGGACCCCACGCCCACCGGGGTAGGGGCGAGGAGTGAGCGAGTGGCTGTGTGGTGCTCAGTTGCCAGCTGGTCTTAAACCACGACATCCCCAAATCCAGGTGGAAGTCATCGCAAAAGTCTCCACGGAAACTAAAGAGAACATCTCTGCTTCCACAGCTCCCCTGGGGCTATGGGAATGTGGCACTGAAACCCAGGGCTGGCTTCCCGGGGTGCTTCATTCTCACTTTTTGAGTAATCCCGTCAGTTTTCAGAGTGAACACCATCTTGTGTTCTGCTCCAGGAGGACCAAGCCCAGTAAAGCACATGTGTCCCAACACAGACTACTCCACAGGAAGCTCTGCTGCTATTGAGCTTTGGCTTGCTTTATTTTCAGTATAATTCTACATATTTGCACCACCTTCACTTCTTCCTGACAGATGAAGCCTTCTGGCATTGTAGCCAAATGGTGGCTCTTTGGGGCTGGAGCACCTTGATGAAAGGCCGCCTTTCTTGTGTTTTGTTATCTTGGAAAGGGATTTACGTCCACACTGCACCCCATGTCCCATTACCAATGCCTGTCACCCATCTCAGCACTTCCATTTTCCTTTCTATCCCTCTTCCACCTTTGTTCTTACTGCAGGGCCCCCACGAAAGCCAGCAGTTTCACAGCCAGGATTTACCCCTTCGTTCCCATTTCCGCAGAGCAAACGGGGCCCTGACACGTATCGCTGGGTTTATCAGAAAGGAGGGTTGTATGGTGAGAAACCGCAGAAGGCAGGAATACACAACTGGTTGTGCAACTGCCGCCCTGGAGGAAGGAGTTTGCCGTTACCCTGAACAGAGCAAGTCAGAGCAGCCAGGCACCTCCTTCCACGCTGCCACGGGGGAAGAAAACACGGTGGAAGGAAATGTCCCGAAGATATCGAGTCCTGGCCATCTCCAAGCACCCCAGGCAACCTGCAGGAACTCCGATGCCAGCCAAAAGGCCACCAGAAGAGATGAGCCCAGCCAGCCAGGGGAGAGCGGGGCATTGGGGGTGAAAGCCCTCGCTCAGCTCTCTGCCAGCTCTGGTCCTGGTGATGGGTCTCTCTTCAGCCTCCCTGGGCTCCCCTTGCGCTGCTCACACCACATGCGTCTGCAAATAATTTCATCTCCTTTTCCCCCTGTGCAAGATGCTCAGGAGAAAAGTCCCACCCAAGCATTTCCTGTTCTCCACGTTACCTTTTTTTGTCTTTTAAATTTCATTATTGGATTATTTCTTGCTCAGCTTCCTGCCAGATCCCTGGCTGTTCGCTAGGGCTGTTTGGAGCCCCTTGGTCACTGCCCCGCTCTCTGCCAGCACAGAGGTTTGTGGCCAGGACGTGGCTGCAGAATGGGAACCAGCAGCTCTCTGAGCCTGGCAGGGCTTCCCCTGCCCCAGCCCTCCACCTGCGACCGGTTACCGGGCTGGTGGTTTTGAGCCACCATGACCTGTTTTTAAAACATTTCCTATTGTCATTGTGGAGGTTCTGTATGATTTCTTTCTCAGTCCCTGAGGAAATCAGCTTTGAAGACAAAAGGGAGCAGAGGGGTCCGAGCTTGGTCTTGTATTTGGTGCAGAACATCCCACATCTCATCAACGGGCTGGAGCACACACTGCTCCCTTGTGCTGGTCGTGAACTGGCGTGGGCCGTGCAGCTGCAGCTGAGGAGAGTTCCCATACCGAACATCAGTCGGGATCGCAACTAACATGCCAGCAAGGGCATCTGTTGGAAATGTGTCCTACATTTTTTTTAGTCTGTTACCCTCTATTTTCTGGACTGGCAGGCAACCAGCCAGTTCTCTGATGGCCAGACTCTGCTGGAAGCGGGGTTATGCTGCTGGAGTCCTGCTGGGATGTGCAACTGGCTGCAGTGGGCTGGAGGAGATCCGTACGCCCATGGCTGCAGGGGGCTGGAGGTGAGCTCAGCACTTGTCACTCAATCAGCAACATAAGGTCCTTGTGGCTTGGGTGGACAACCTTCACAAAGGCGGTGGGGATGAAGTTTGGCTTGGTTGTGGAGCTGGGAGTGAGCATCACTACAGACACGGAATTTGAAGCCGTCAAGTTGCATCCCGTCCGCTGAACCTGGCCTGGCCCTGAATGTGGTGACACAGATTACCAAAGCTCCCAAGTTACTGTCCATGAGCTGAGCCATCGGTCGGTGCTGATCTGCTGCGCGGGACCCCAGCGATGTGTGCTGGTCTGAAACCCCAAAGAAAGTGCGATCCCCTCGCAACCACTCTGCAATACAAGCTATGTCTGCCCTGTATCATGAAGGTCACGCAATGAAATGCTCCTGTGCATCCATGCCTCCAACATCTTTGAAAAAATGTGCAAGCAACAGGATGATGTTTCCTTCACTAATCTTCATAAACATAGCTACGCTGCTAAGCCCTCCCAACAGAAATGAGTAGATGTGGTGCTTCAGGACATGGGTCGGTGGGTTGGGTGGTGTTGGGTTGGACTTGATGATCCTTGAGGTCTTTTCCAACCTTAATGATTCTGTGATGATAGCTTCCCTTCCGAGCTTTGGTGGGAGAGCCAGCCCACAGAGGCTCTCCTGCTGCCTCTCTTTAGTCCAATATTGGAGTCATGGCACAAAGCCTTTCTCCCTGCTGTGAACAGGGATTTTTGTAGCCAAGGCTGCACTATACACCATCATCTCCAGTTAAAAACTTGACAACCAGTTAAAAACAATTCCCTTCTCCATCCCCAGGCTCTTCCCCTTGTGCCTTTCAGCTAGTTGCACCAAGAAAATCTGTGTTTCCTAACAAAAGAGCCTTGTTCTCCACTGCTGTGTCAGCTAGGATGGAGTGGCAGTGGTGTGCCTGCCTGCTGCGTCCCCGCCAGTGCCCGGCTCGGGGTCTGCCCTGCCGGAGCGCGGGGTCAGAGAGCTGACGGGGATTTTCCGTCTAGCTGCTCTCCCTGCCCTCCTACGTCACTGGGAACGGGAGCCAGAAAGAGGTGGCCAGAGGCAGCGGTGCCAAGATGCAACTCCCAGGCATTACCACTGCTGCTATTTATAATTTCTCCTCTCTGTGCCATGGTGATGAGATAATAGGATAGCTGCTTTGCTAGGCAAGCTGTATTTTTTTCACCATCGATATCTCTTGCTTTGTTATAATTTCCTTGCTTTAATAGGAAGCCCTTTTTTTTTTTTAAATGAAATGCCTCATTAATTCCTATAAATGAGAAAGGTGAGGCACATACTGGAACAACTTAGAGTGTTTGCAGTGGAAACCAGTGTTGGAGACCAGAGGTGCACGGACTGCTCGGACCATGACTCACCACTCCATCCCTCTGAAGATGTGTCACGTTCTGGCTCCTCCTTCACGCGTTGCTGGTGGCCTGATCCGGAGGGTGCTGGCTCCTTATACCGACTTCTGCAAGAAATTTAGTAACAATCCAGAAGGGAATGAGAGTCTGTCTGCAGGAGCCTGCCTAGAGAGCTGAGAGGAGAATTCTAGCCCTGTAACACCCTTTACAGAAGGTTGGCCCGAGAGCTTTATAGCTAATTAACACTCCCTGCGGTTTCATGGGCTTTGCCACAGCAATATGCTCTTGCAGATGGTGTATGTCCAACTGGCGCTTCGGATGAAAAATCTTAAGAATATAGATGCAGTGAGGCAAGGGATATTCGAAAGAGGACCATCCCCTGAGGACGAGGAGAGAGGGCAGCCCTGCTGAGAAATGAGGGCCCTGGAAACATGCTGACATTTGTGTCAAGGTCTGTCCAGCGCTCTCCCCAAACGCTGCCTTCCCTATTGCAAAGCAGATCTATAAATTACTGGGAGGCTTGAGCCAGAAGCCAGGATCTCACAAATTGCATGTTTCTGGAAACACCTGATTCCTCTCCAAAATTTGCTTCACTTCACTATATCTCAGGACTGACCGCATGAGGATGGGCTCAGCTTCCCCCAAAGTTCAAGCTGCGTGGGTCTGGAGACCTCTCTTATTTCACCTCTACAACCACTGCTTTAGCCTGAATTAACCCACGTTTATTTGACAAGCTGCTGGTTACAAGCCTACATCCCGAGACATCGTTTCTCCCAGAAGCTGCAGAATCCTGGGCAGCTCCCGAAGGGGTGGGAAGTCACCTTTGGGGTATGTGTCTCTCTCAACTCCTTGTCCCCTGATGTCTCACCATGGAGGCGATCACAGCAATCCAGAACACTTATTCTATGTGAAAAAGCTGATTGCTCCTTCCTTGAGCTCTCCCCTTCGTGCTCCACGTTGTAGACAGTTAATTTCCATCCCCGTGCCAGCAGCGAATCGATGGCACACAGACCTCAGATCACAGCCTTTGCCGCTTCGCTGGCTCCCTCCCTGCCGCTTCGCACCCTTCAGAGGTTTCAAAAGAAAGTGACAGCAGAACAGGGAAGGTTGTCCAGAACTGCTGATCTCCTTTTCCTGCAATCCCCACGGAGCAGGGGAGGATGCCACCGCACCTTTTAACTCACTAATTTTCCTGGCAGCGCCGCCTCTCTGCCCGGAGGGGGCTGAGGTCTCTTGGGATCCCGCCATCCCCTTTCTTGTGGCACAGCTGGGGCGTTACTCTTCTTCCTGCGTTAAAATTTCCAACCTGACGGCACTTGAGGACAGGCTCACCTCTAAACCACGCGCTGCCCTGGAGGGATGTCGGAGATCCCTCCCTTTGGATGGGAAGAAGTGAATCGAAGAGCCTCAGCCCGCTCCCACCAGCCCAGGGGTTCCTCCCCCCAGGCATGTCCCCAGCACCTAAATAACCCCGAGTCAATTTTTAACTTTCCCAGCACACGAGCTCCTTTTCTCAGCAAGATGACGTGGCCCTGGGGAGGCTCAGGCAGTGACGAAGCAGCCGTCGTGCTGGATTTCCCCTCTGCTGCTGCTGAAAACCACCGCTTCCTTCCCCTCTCCCCTCCAGCCCCCACCCCGCCCCGTTCCCCAGGGCAGCCGGGTGCCAGCCGCCCTCCCCAGTGTGCCCCCAGCAGAAAGGACAGGTCTCCATGCCAAGGTTGTGCTCCGGATCCCTCGCCGCCCCACGGGAAGGAGGATGGGAAAAGCTGTACCAGGTGGCACGTGATAAACGCACCGAGAGGTCTCGATGCCGCATGAGGTCGGGGAAGAGGGATTCAGGGCTCTTGATGGCATGTGGCCATCGCATCTGGTGGCACTTGGGCACTGTCACCGTCAGTCCCACTCCAGGCAGAGGCGTCAGAGCAATCAGTATGCGCACAGCTGCCCTCCGTCTCACCGAAACGGTCATTTCTCCTTATGCTGAGGAGTGTGCCCAGCTGCTTCTGAAAGCAAATACCTCACCTGTGCTCCAGCAGGACAGAGCATCCTGCCTCTCCTCCTCCAAGCTGGGGGGTGAGTCCCAATCCATCAGTTATTATATCCATCCCCATTATTATATCCATCCCCATTATTATATCCATCCCATTATTATATCATCCCCATTATTATATCCATCCCAATTTTATTGCGATATTATTTATTTAATATTATAATTATTATATCCATCCCAATTATTATCCCAATCCATCAATTATATGTCCATCCCAATCCATCAATCCCTGTGCGATCTGATCTGGGTGTTCCTGCTCCGGCAGGGGGATTGGACTAGATGATCTTTCCAGGTCCCTTCTGATCCCTAACATTCTGTCACTCTGTGAATTAGCACTGATTAACCAGGAGGGAGAGGAACGCTGGCCCAGGTGACATGACCCTGCTCCTCAGACACATGGGGTAAGCCCTTCCTGCTGCTTTTTAGTAGGAAATACACGGGAAAGCATCAGGGCTGGGCAGGGGTGCCCTGGGAGAGGAAGGATGGGGCCAGGGTCAGGCAGTGGGGCACAGCCAGTGAGGCGCAGAACAACCAAAACCAAATTTTAATCAAAATCACACCACAGTTTGGTAATTAACACAGGCCTGACATGTGCTTAACATATACATTCTCAGAGGGCTGGCACAGGAGCTGGGTCGTGCCATCTCCCACGTGTTTGAGGTTAGGTTCTTGCTGCCTCACTTCCCTATCTCTCTCAGCACGCCTCCTTACTTCCTCTGGTTGTATTCTGGTTATTAGAATTTTCTTTGCTCACCTCGCCAAAGCACGTGTTTGCGCTCTTTGTGAAATTATTATTTATCTTCCAGAACACGTAACACCGCAGACTCCATCTTCCCTAGCATTTACACGTGAGCTGTTTCTACGGCCCCAGCTGTGCAGCCTTCTGTTTTGCTGGGGGTTTAGCACACAATGAATGTCAAGCCTGAAAAAACAGGCTAGGAACAGATGGATGGTACACAAAAGTTAGGGTTCTTCAACGCTCCTGACGGGTGGCAGGAAGCAAACCCCATCTTTATGCCTTCACAGGTCAGGACTAAAGCTCAAGCTACGCTAGGATCACAGACTGGTCATCAACCTGCTTCGTCTTGGAAGGAATCACTCGTTGCTGATGTTTGCTTCTTTGGGTAACAGACTTACACTTCTGATTGCCTGCTGTAAACACTTTGCTTCGGTTACCGAGTCGTTTTTCCCTCCAGTGTCACCCCTTCATGGCCATTGCTCAAGGACACACGGCAGGTTGAAGACGTAGGAGGTGAGGGGTCTGGGTTCCCACTGGAACGCCTTACATCACCTAGCTTGGGTGAAACCTCGGCTGTAAGCATTCACGAGCTTCGAACAGAACGGTGAAACCAGGTACAGCAACGCCGACAGGTCTCAGAACACACACACGGATGTTTCGCTGGTTTAGTGTTCTCTCTGCAAAGCCCACAGCCCGTCACCTCTGGTCATCCCACAACACATTAAGCAATCAACAGTGGCAACGGTACATCCTTGTCTTTGGCCAGAAAAAATTCTCATTCATTACATGCCACTTGCTGGCAATCCAGAGACAAACTCACTGACCTAGAAGGGTTCTCCCGTTCCTTCTAGCAGTAGGAGTTGGAATTACATATGCTGATGCTAAATGGCTTAGCATTAACAGCAAACCGGCTTAAGTGCCCTGCCCCAGAAGGTTAAACTATGATGAACCTCTTAAAAGCGCTCACTGCAATGGACAAGCACTAGGCTTTGCGGCACAAGGTTGGGGATTAGGAAGAAATTTTTCCCTGTGAGGGTGGTGAGGCCGTGGAACAGGTTGCCCAGAGAAGCTGTGGATGCCCCATCCCTGGAGGGGTTCAAGGCCAGGCTGGATGAGGCTTTGGGCAACCTGGGCTAGTGGAGGGTGTCCCTGCCCATGGCAGGGGGGTTGGAACTGGATGATCTTTAAGGTCCTTTCCAACCCAAACCATTCTGTGATTCTATGATCAGTCTTCCTCTCCACTCGCTGTGTGGCTGTACAGCCAGCAGAAAGAGCCAATCCAGACCAGGACATTCGAAGGATTACTTCTGAAATGTAAAATTCTATGATTCTTTGAGGATCTTAGAAAATTCAGCAGCAGCTTGGGACTTGGCTTTGCAAATCCCCCCGTGTTGACAAGCTGTCCTGTCTGCCCTGCAGGTCAGCCGGGCTCCAGGCACGATTGCCAGCCTGCCCCGGATGGTCTGCTGCGATGGCAGCCCAAGTGGGTGACGTTGAGGTTTTATGTAGGCAGCACTCTGACCGACAGCAACAGCGGCACTGTAAATGAACGCTTCCAGCAGGCGGGTATCACTGTGCTCACCACACACAGGTAGGTTCCTGATGAAAGGCTCCAGCTTTAAAGCACTACAGCACAGCTTCTACAACGGGAAGAAAGAACACGGAGCAAGCAGAGGCAGCAAGGGAGAAATTCCTCCCACCAAAACCAATGTTTCTTGTCAGGCAAGAAATGGCTGGTCAACAGAAATAACGTGAGAAGTTGCTTCAGAAAAGCACATCTCTAGGGAGAAAGAAAACTAAGAAACACCCACTCTAAGAAAGAACGAACCCCAGTAGGGCCAAGCGTCCATCTAAGCAGCTGAGTTAGAAAAAGTTTCCTTAAAAAAAAAAAAAAATATGCAGAAGACGTCCACCAGAAAGTTCTCTAAACATGTCTAAAACTGCTCTGCTCACTGCAGGAACCTCGGATGTTCCAGAAACGTGGGTTCCTCAGACACCAAGCTGCGTGACTTGCAGGCTTTTTTTTGTTCAGACTAAGCTACAAGGGGATAGGGAAAAAAAAAAAGCAGAAGAATCCTTAAAGCAAATGATGTTGTTACATTAAAACATAACTGAACGAAGCAGCCTTTACTGGGTAATTTGTAAACTCGAGCGTGGAAAACCACGCGTGGGTCTTACCACAACTGGCAGCTCCTACTACCAGAGCTAACGGGCAATACTAACATTCCCAAGGGTGGGATAGGCAAAAAAAAATTCAGTTCTATCCACAGGATGAATGCAAGGCCTTTGAAAGGCTACAGCAACTGTTCAGAGTAGTTCTCACTGTCAGCAGGTTCCTTACCCGAGTTTCGAGGCACCTTAATGCCACGTCAGTAGCAAGCAATGTCTCCTCCGCGGAAGGGCACTTTGAGTAACCACGTTCGGAAAGGCTGGGCTTCCCCATCTTCCACCAGCTTTTAACTGCACCTTGATAGGAAATAAAGCTACTTACCGTAAGAAAATCCCAAGTGAGAGCTGGGAATAGAGGCTAAATCTTGACTTCTAATGCATTGTCTTGTCCATAGGGCTGTCCTTCCTTCCCTCCTCCGTTCCGATCGGGAAATACCAGCCTGCCAGGATCTTGCTGCGATGGAAGTTACTGGGATAAGGAGCACACCCCGTCGCACGCTGCCAGCTGCACGCGGCTCACCAAGAGCCTTCCGAAGGGACCCAAAGCAAAAGGTAAGGAGAGAAAAGGGTGGGCACCAGCTGGGCTGGCAGAGTGCTTCGGCAGCATCTGGAACTCTATCTTTAAAATACTCGGAACCGCAAACGTGTGCAGTGCTAATGCTGTGCTCAAGGCTCAAAGCACTCAAGGACTCTGAGCCTCTGCTCAAAGCCGGAGACTGCGCTGGAGAACAGGGTACCCCTGTGTGTGAAGCAACACTGCCACGTTTTAGGAGGGTTTTCAGTGTCCGAACAGAGATAAAAATACATGAAAACATGCTTGTAAGAAGAGGAGGCTGATCATTCAATACACTAGATTTTTTGCATGATCAAATACTGGAGATCACTCTAGTGAAGGAATGGAGGAAATGAAGACTCGGGGTGAACCTTCTGTGATATTTAAAATCTCAGCTTAGGCATCGAAGTAAGAGAAAGCTTTCTGAAAAAAACAACAAAACAAAACCAAAAAGCACCACACCAAAAAAATCCAGTGACCTCCTGTGTAAAGATACTTTCATATTTTGTGTTTAAAAGGACAAGAGTAAAATATTTCTTCTCCTCTATCCCACCAGTCCTGATTTGATTATGTGCTTTTTAATTTTCAGTAATACCTTGATTTCTCCAGGTGCATAGAGTAACTTCACAGAACTCTATTAACTCAAAGCTTTCTAATAAACAGTTGGACAAAGGTTTAAAAAAGGAAAAAAAAAAAACGTTCAGGTCATGTTATTTCATGTAACTTAAATTTAAATGTTTGGACTGAAGTAGTTTACCATGCAAGTTGCAAGTCAAATCCTTCCAGTACAGGAAGCAGGCAGCATCTTCATTAAAGCCTTTCTAAGAGGCAGAACTCCAATTTGCTGTAGAGTGAGCTATGGCCTTTCCTTTCTAAAAGTGGATCCAATATCCCCAAAGGAATTTTTTAGTCATGGTCTGCCAACTTGCAAGCTTCCAGTCTGGAATGTAGCCCTTTGTTTTGTAAATGTATGTTATTACTGCTTTTTCCTTTTGACAAGTGCTTTCATGTGTTAAAGAAGTCATTGTTACTTTTTCCAGTGGTAATTGAGGGATATAGCAAGTTCTCCCTTAGAAAGCCTCGTTAACCTTTGCCCTCCATATTCTCCCCTTCTTCCTGTTCTTAATCAGATTCTAATTTTTATTACCTATTATAACACATTATTAACTTTCAGTTCTACGAATGGTGACTAGTGTCCCTAACTACTCTGAGGTTTAACATTATCCTACCCGCCTTTTCTACCAATTTTGATCCTTAAATTCTGGGACAAAGGGCTCAGCTGCTTCTAGAAATGGAGCATCACATTCCAAGTGCAATGATCACATCTATTGTAACTTTTTTTTTTTAATACACGAAAAAGCCTACATTGAACTTCTAAGAAGTCAGACCTGTAACTTGCTTCAGTGCACTGCATGTGCAAAAGGGTGAGGCAATGGAGTTAGTGTTCAGTGACTTGGTTCATCTTATTCATATAGGTATCAGATTAATCTAGTAATTTTTTACTAGTAACTTTTTACCCAAATAAAAAAGTATCTAAAACTAGAAAATGCTTACATTGCAGCTCAGTCAGGAAAAAGGCCACTCAAGCTTCCCTTATGTTGACTACATAAATACAAGAGTATTTTAATACAGTTCAATTATTTTCCAAGAGTTTCAACTATTGACAGAGATGTGACATTGTTTGAAATCATTATGGGGAAATTGAGACTAGTTTTCAGTTTCAAACCAAGTATCTACAAATGCCACAGTCATTCTGTGAATACCATCAGTACAGACCTCACTGGAGACAAGAAAACGAAGAGCACTGCTACCCTGGGGAGCCCTTCCACAAACTGCGCTGCAGCGTCTGAACTCTCTGAACTCTACGGAGGCTCCTGCTCAGTTCTCCTTCAAAGAGCCAACAGCAGCAAGCCCTGGGTTTCCATGTAACTGGACCTATTCCAGAGTTCGGCTCCTCAAGAACTTCATACACCTTTTGCCGTAAGTCTGGGGACCACATGTTTGTTAAGGTATCTCCAGAGTACCAGCCAGAAAGCTGTAGGCATCTAAGAGCTATAAATTAATTAATTAGAGCAATCTGAAAATCAGATAAAAAGTATTCAGTCTTGACTTCTCTGAAATTAACTAAATGCCTAAATGTGTATTAATATTTTCCATTAAAAAATACTTCCATATTGAATCTGCATATAGTACTGCCCTTCCTCTAAAACGTGTGGGAAGACGGATCACATGAAATCTACACCAAAGGTAGTTGAAAAGTCCATTCATAAAACTTTTATTCCACTTACATCAACTTAATACACATGTTCTGAACAGTTATGCTTGGATTGTTCATGAAAATTTCATAAGACATTAAACAAAGCTAGCCATCATCTCAAGTTATTTCCCTGTTAACTATTTTTACAGCACATGCATGTTAGGCAAGTATCAAAAAAAAAAAATCACAAAAGCAAAAAACCTAAAAAAGTTAAATACATGGGTTTTTGTCTTACTGCTGTGCTCGATATACAGTGTCATTATGGATATCAAGCATTCATTTTTTACTGCATCTTTACTTGTACATTTGTTCTTAGGTTGCTTAAACCATTTAAATACAAATAAAATGTGTAGCAAAAATAATGAAAGCAACAGCAGGTAACTTTACAAATAATGGAATGTGAACCGTTTCTCTGTCCTTCTCTAGAGAAAGGTGACTGGGTTATCAAACTGTCTTAAGGAACACTTCAGCTGCAATCAAAGATGTACACTTGATTGGTATATTCCACAGATTTCACATGTTGATTTGACATGCAATATCTATGGGACATCAGTTTATTCACAGCCATGTGTGCTCCAGCTTGGATACTCACGCTAACTACACCTGTGGCTGCAACTGATTATCCCTTTTTTCCATCGTGACAGACCAATATGCAAGCAGTCATCTTTGCTTGACATAGAAAGCTGTTTTAACACTGGCCTTGTGGAAAGCCACAATGTACCAAAAGTACTATGCCAAACGTGTAAAACTTGTATAAAAATTTCACAACCCTATATTGGCCACCTCAGATGAAAACAGATAAATTCCCCAAATGTTAACTGGCTCTATTCCCCTAATATTAAACAAAACCACATGGGAAATATAGAAATCCAAATAGAAGTAACATAAACCTGTCAAATCGTAAACAAAAACTATTTGTGGGACAGCATGGATGACAAATGGTCTACTGTGTAAATTTCAGAATGAGGCAGACGGAAGTTGGAAGGCTGGTTAATTCTCCCCTCCCTCTCCTGCTTCAGCTTCATCTCCTTGGGTATCCGATGTCCACAACTGTTTGGGAAAGAAGGAGTAGAACATGTAAGATATTAACATTTATGACTAATAATACAGAATTACTAAACAGAAAGCCCGCTTCTGAAATAATAATTTTGCAAAAGGTCCTACAAAGCACCATGGAAAAGAATCACACATTAGCATTCATGTATTTCTCTTTGCAGGGAAGCAGAAAAAATAAATTGCTATTACTTCTACACATGACAGAACTAGAATCCTAGTCTTAGGTGACCCAACCCTACACTGACTGAATGAGGAAGTTCATGAACAGTCAAAACCAAAGTCTCGTATCCACAAGGCTCACTAAAATACAGTTCTGAGCAGGCAAGAATCAGACCTACAGAATAGATCCATGAGAATCAGGAACTAAGAGTACTTCGTTTCCTGGGGATTTGCACCTTCTCCTCAAGTGAGCTTTATGCATCTTTCTGAAGGAGGAACTTCAGTAAAGGTCTCTCTCCACAACCAGCATTAGAGTGAACGCTACCTTTTCTTCAGAGCAGCATCTGAAGGGTTTGTTTTTAGTGTTTTTTTTTTTTTTAACTAAAAACATTTCACTGAAATCTCTATCCCTTGGCTCTACTCAGTCAATCGTGCCCCCTTTAGCAACTTTTGGACCACAGAGCTTTCAAACTTGAAGCACAGGGCAAGGAGGAAAGAAAACAACACTAAACATGCCGTATGCACAAAATCTTATTTTCGGCTCCATAAAAAAGTCATACTAAGGAGCCATACATCAAGATTAAGTACCAACTAAGGATCAGTTCCAGAGCAACACCCAGTGCAAAGAAATTTTGTGAACCAAGTATTTCGCCACGTTGGCTGCTTCCAAACCGTTACCAGCCCAGTATGATTTGTAGTCTCTCACTTTGTGGAGTTACAGCAGCACTAACCGAATCTTAACACTGTATAGCATAAAGTGGTAAAACCTAAGAACAATTCATCCTCTCTCTTTTATACCACTAAGGTCTCACAAGATGCTTACAAAAAAAAAAAAATCCATCATCAGAAACATTTTATCCTTTCCAGGACGACAAGACAATAGAGAAACTTGCAGAAGGCTTGTTCTTGCTCTGAACATAATACATGATATCTGTATTAAATGTTCCTGCCTGAAGGCATTAAGCAACAAATTAGTTTACTGGAGACAACACCATAGTCATCCATTTCTAGCCCCTGCACTACCTTCTGTATTACACTCTTCTCAGTTTCAGTGCTATTCTTGTAGTAATAATAAGAACAGTTTTATTGCAATTTCATCAGAGGCTTTTATCCTAAATTCTCATTTCTAGAGTTATCTACAGATATGTACATATACATGCCTTTATTCTTTACATAAAAAGGGCCTGACCAGTATGAAAGGAGGATTACCACCTGAGAGGATGGTTTACTGAATCTGCTGAAAAAAAAATACCCTTAGGGGCAAGGGATGCCTTTTTAAAGCAAAGAAGGAATTAGCTAGCAATCCCAGTAGAACAGATTTTGACTTGTTATATTCAACAACCCTCTGAATACTTTCCTGCCTTCAGTCCCCCCACCATTCAATGAGAATGAACACAGACTCTTCTTCAGCCACGCAAGCCTCAAAATCAAGAGGATCCACTGAGGAAACCGCTCCTGTACATAACTGATCAACACGCTGAATCACTGTCAAAAGCCTGCCTCCCAGATTGTAACAGACTTGCTAACGAGCAAAACAGACCTTTCTTTACATTTATGAAATTCACTTCAGTCTTTGTCAGTCGCACATACATCAAAAGTTATTTTCTACCTCAAGAAGAAAATAATGTTTCAAGCAGAAGCATCCATAATAAATGCACTCATGCAGGTCATGCTACGCATTGAAGGGAAGACATATCATTCATTCAAGAATATGGAATCCCACAGCTGTCTACAGCTTTCTCCCTTATAATGGAAAGCTCACATCAATGATCAGGCCTACTGCCATAATTTACACACTGCGATAGCTCAGACCAACTTTTGCTCTTTAATGAAACGATTTGCTTTACATTTGTTCTACTGGGAAGCTGGGAATTAAAGTCAGCTTCTATTCTCTGTTTCAATACCACTCATTCAGAGGACAGCTCTTGAGCAATCTCACTCAAGGGGACAGTGCACAAGGACGTTGAGAGCGATGCCAACCCTGTATCTGTCTCCATTACAGAGGCTGAGAAATCTCTTCCATTTGTTTTGTAAGCAACAGCTGGAACAATCACAAGTAGTTTTTTCAGTAAAGTTGCCACTCTAGTAGAAAAGGTTCCAAGGAACAGTGAAATAAAGTGTTAGAATCAAAAGCACACTCGGGTTTTATGCAACTGTACAGCTTCTAGTTATGTTAGAAGAAGTCCAGCTATTTTGTAAATGTCTCTGGTATCAGATGCACAGAATGTGAACAAGGGGCTACATCTGGTGACAAGAGGTGCTTTGCATTTTTTCAGTTCCGGCTTGCAGCTCTCCCTTCCCCCAGCGAAGACCTGGGAGTGAACCACACCATCACTTCCACTGTTGCATGTTTGCTTACATTTACTGTTTCCTTTGCTTGAGATGTTTATCTTTGCCAGTTTTAAAGTTCAAAGTAGGTTAAAAAACCCCCCCACAAAAGATGAAGATTTTGATTACTCTGACAGAGCAACACAATCTTGATCTATAACCTACACCACAGACAGCTATGGGTCCAATAACAAAAAATAAATTAGAAGAGTTGTTTTATGACTACCATGGAAATAGCCTGGCTAGAGCAAAAACTAAACAAAAACCCCCATACAACAGGCCCTTGAATGGACTTGCTAGCCTTGTTTGTAGTTTCTGTAGGATCTATTCCCTGCACAGTGAATCACACAGAATAAGCTACATGAAATTTGACATGAAAGTTTTGAAGAGGCAAATGCGACTCTCAAATACTGTTTTAACAAAAGACGATAGTCACAGTCCAAACCACTTAAACATGCTAAATTCCTCAAATTAAAAAAAAAACTTGAAAAATGTGGTCAATTTGCCATGTCAGAAAACTGTGTTAAGCAGCATGCAGACAAAAAAGACCAGGCAGGAGAGAAAGATGTAGCTCAGAAATATGATGTACTGTAAACTCAAAGTAAATGACAGACACCTCCACAGCTAAGAATGAACAGGACAACCCTGATCATCACACAGACCAATGCCGTTACCAACAACATACAAACTTTAACGATACTCACTGTCAAGTTGTCTCTCAGTAACTGCATTATTAGCGTGCTGTCTTTGTATGACTCTTCACTTAATGTATCAAGTTCAGCAATTGCTTCATCAAAAGCCTAGTGTTATAAAAACAAAAAAAATCCATTGGCCACGCGGCAAAAGGTTACACAAATAATTTAAATGGCATTTTCCCCCCCTTTAGACTTACCGTTTTTGCAAGGGAACAGGCTTTCTCCGGGGAATTGAGAATCTCATAATAAAACACGGAGAAGTTTAGAGCCAGACCTAATCTGATAGGATGTGTTGGCTGCATCTCCTTTTTACTGATTTCAAAAGCTTCTTGATATGCTTGTTGTGATTGCTCCACTATCCCTTTGGGGAAAAAAAACACACACAAAAACCACAGCAGGTAAGTAACTCCCATACCGTATTCAGACATACAATTAGGACTGTGTCCACACTTGCACGAACAAAGTATGCTAAGAGTGAACACCTCTGAATGAGCACTTCACCTAACAAGTCACTATTTTATGAAGATTTTACTAAATTATATTTTTAAATTATTAAAAAAGGAAGTTGCCATTGACCAAGTCACAAGTTTGAGTCTCTCCCCGCCACCCTGCAACTACTTGTATTTACAGATGTTTGCACCATCTTGTAGTACGTAAGGAATACAAACCCCACCGCCTCCATGAAAAAGGTACAAAACTGGAATTTTAACTCCACACAGGTTTGAAGTGGTACCAAAATTTCACTGTCTTTCACTGCAAAGCATTACAGATCCACATTTCAGCCACAGAAAACACTGGTGACCTTTGCCTATCATGCTGAACCCCTTCAGTTAACAGTCATCTGTGAATTCCCATTCACATTGCTTGGCAAAGATAGTGTGGCATACCTCAACCAGAATTAAATATATCTTTTTAAAAGCTTCCGACATAGTTCCACTTCCAATGCAGATATGGAAGGCATTTTTAACTAATTTGAAAGTTCTAGTACCTATAATTTTCCTGCCTTATTTCAAAGTTTAACAATTGGTCTATATTTTCAGAGATCAAGCTTTTGCCATTCTCTTAATTGGTTCAATTGTACAAGTTATAAACGTTTGGTGGAAAAAAACCAACTCTACTGCACATACTAAGACTGAAGAGCTCAATGATTTCCATTCTCACTGAATGCACTTGAACTTCTGAGCAGACTGTGCCTGCACAAGTCAGAGATCACGGCCCAGCACAGCCCACAAGCTGGACTATGCCCTTGATGATTGCAGGAGGCAAGAGACATCCTAGACACAAAGGGAGCATTGTTCCTGCACTCTCTAAGATTGTTAATAGCATCTGAGAAAGAGGTGGGCAGGAAGTAATTCAATTCAGATGCAAAAGAATTCCAATCCTAACATTTCTGGATCAAACCAGCAATGCATTCAGCACGATCTCTGCAACAGCGCCAGTCACGTGTATTCAAAAATAAAGGAAGGAATTCTAGACTTTTAGACTAAGGACTCAAAAATATGTAAGTATTTCAGTCAGAAGTACTCAAAGTCTGAGAATGACTGAATACTAATATTCAGGATGTCTATGCAATCTCCTTTTGTTCACCTTTATGTATTCAAAAAAATTAAAGCATCGTATCGTCCTCTTCAACATGGAAGAGGGAGAACACTCACTGCACAATTATTCAACACTTTGTCCTTTCTACACTCATTAATAATGGAGTGCTTCAGAAAAATCAGACAGCTGCTGTAATAACTTGAAAGTGACCAGAAGTTTGTACGTTACAGCTAAGAAGAAGCAGGCTTACTGTAAGTTAAATTCAGAAATAGTGAGAAGTGTTTTACTCTTCCGATAATGAAAACACCTTAGAAAATAGCACTGTTTATGAAAGCAAAACAAGCAGCAGGAAGAACAAGTAACTTCAAGAAATGAAGCCAAGCATTTTAATTTTTAATAGTTTTTGTTTAACAGAAATAACTTCCAAAAAAAAAAAGGCATTTTTTTTTCTCCTTATTTGAAAAAATGCAGTTACCTTTTGAATAGTCATTTGGGGAACTTAGTGCAAGATCTGATATATTCCTTTAAAGCAGTCACCCAGCACAAAAAAAAGCTGCAAGATTTTTAACCTTGAATTCTTTAGAAAGCGTTATACAGTTCCAAAGTTCAAGACTAAAAATAGCAGGGTGAGGTACCTGCTTGACATTCCTATCTGCTAGATTGTTGTAAGAAAACCCCAGTTGATAAAATAAACAATCTGGTTTATGAAGACAAAAACCAAATTCCTAGAGTTGGGAGCTGTATACTGTTGCTGTATTTACTGCAAAAGGCTGAAAGAACACAGTACAACTAAATGGCCATTATTTCCTAAATAATTATCAACCGCTCTTCTTCAAGGTCACAGACAGCATACAGGAAAAGCCTGTGACACAAAATACTTAGAGAAGAAAAAAAAAGTCTAGGAGCTGTAGCAGCTATGAGCTAGATGGGCTTTCAAAAGACTTTCTTCACCTGGAAAACCAGTAAAAACTACTCAGCCAGGAGACGGAGTTGAATAAAAATGAACTTCAAAACCACTTTAAACAAAGATTTTCACATTCTAATTTTAGAGCCCGCAACTTAATCCTCAACAGAAAAAGAAACTTTGGGACTCAAATATTGTACTTTCTATGCATGTGAATAGAGATTTCTAAAAGGAAAAGATAATCACTCTCTGTACAGTAACAGATCTGGAGTACTGGTTACACATGCAAATCTGCAGTCACCGAGACTGGGCTGCACGCAGTAAGCATCACAAGTCAAATCAAGCCCTAAGTTTTAGTATCTTTATGCAATTCCCTATTATCCAGCATACTGGGAAAAGACCACAGCAGCATCACACGTTCAACAGTGCCACAAGGAACCTAGCAAGTCCTACAGAAGGGCAGAGTGCTCAGCCTCACAGCTGAACCAGTAACCGCCGAGGGTCCAGTCCACGCACTCAGATCATCTGCACGCTTCCACACATCCCGTACTCCTGCAGACTGAACTGAGTCTGCAAAAGCTCTGCGCTAGCAGAAGTTACCAGACTGGGCTCTGTGCTGAAGTGTGCTGCTCTCTGGGGGGATGCTGCCGCAAGTCCTGAACTGGCTCCAGGAAACAGCTGAGCACTGTTTGCAGTGAGCTGTATTTAAACATCACGAATTGTTCTGAATTGAAGGTGACTCTGCATGGAGTTGGCATTTTGTTAGAGTGTCTCTTCAGCTGTAGCAGTTAAGACACCTAAATATTTTAAGTGTCTTATATTAACTTTTCTAACCAAATTTAGGTGAAGGCAACTTACCCACAGCTATAACAAGCTGCTTACATGAAGATACAAGAAACTTGAGAAAATAAAAAACATTTGGACATTAAACTACCATGATTATGGAAGAAATTTTCCTAACAGTAAGATTAGCTTTATCAATCCTTTTCTTCTCTGCATGGTTGCTAGTCTCTTTGCTCGCTGAACCCATGCAGGAGAAATAGCATGAATAAGACTTCAAAAAGCTCCAAGACTTTGTCCCCCTACAGTGGTAAAAAAACAAGACTCAGCCAGACAGAAGATGCATAAACCTGTAATTCAGTGATAAACCAGATGCCTGCACACCTAAGTTGGAGTTAATTTCAAGATTTTGTGACTGAACATCTGTTCCCTGCTTCAAACGGCAGAGGTACATGGAAACTTCAGTAACTCATTTGAAAGCCAACAATCTATAATTTTTCTTCAGAAAACAGGAAGTCTATTACTAAAGAAATTTACATCCAAATCAGAATTATTCTAAAATTAGAGTTGTGTCACCACCCCACCAAAAGCAATCTAATTTGACAATATTTAGCCACAAGCTGATATACAGTACCTTTCTTGTCATCTCCAGCAGCAACCTCAGCCAAGTAACGGTAGTAGTCTCCTTTCATTTTCAAATAGAAAACTTTACTTTCTGCTTGCGAAGCATTAGGAATCAAGAACTTTTCCAACAGAGACTAAAAGAGAAACAAAGAACATAGTGTTTTAAACATACATACTTTCACAGCACGCTGAACCAACAATTCAATTACACTACAATCTATTTCAAAGTCAAGACAGCTTTGCTTTTTGCCTTTTTTCTTCACATCCTACACAGCATATCTGGCTAAGGAGAAGGTGTTCTGGATCGCAGTTCTAGGTACAAAAAAAGGAATGCTGCATGCTGTGACTTGATGGGGAGAAGGTGGCTGTGTTAATTTAGCAGATGAGTCTTGTATGACCAAGGGAAGGGCTTCTATAAGTACCCTGACAAAAATACGGTAATTCAAAGAGTCTGGGCAGACAGTAAACAAGAGAAGAAAGTCTGCATCAACAGAATATAATAAAAGGATCAGCTGCCAAATCAAAGACCCAAATGTCTTACACACACAGGCAAGAAATAAGCCTCGTTAACGTAGTTCCCATTAAATGGAATGCTGTCCTAGCACTGCCAGCAAGAAACGACAAGGTGAACCTGGATTCTTGCACTTCCAGATGGCTGACAATCTGACAGCCAGCTGTGTAGCACTGGAAAGGATTGTCTACTCCACTTTATGCACTGCCCTAACAGGTGTTTCCTATATCTTCCAAACCAAAAGGTAGCTCTCTGGAGTCACTCCACCAAATCCTCCCTGTGGGCTGTCAGTTAAGACCAGGTTTTTCTAGATTATTCTAACTGATTATTAAATTAACATAGCAAGTTCCCAACTGAGGCAGTAATGTAATTTAGCAAGAGTTCTATTATGACGAAAAGAAAAAAGGGGGAAAAAAAAAAATAAATCACTAGCTTCAGCACATTTAGTCAAATTAAGGTACAAGCTTGTCAAACTTCTTGATAGAGTAATTAGCAGACTTTGAAAGAAAAGCCAGTTATTTAACAGCCAGAAAAAGTGCAAAAGTACTTTTGAATACTCAAACCAGATGCTGTTACATATACTTTACTAAGTTTACATATCAGACAATTTTTTAAAAGAGGTTTCAATAAGAATTTTTGGGTGTCTTCCCCCCCCTGTAAATCAGATGACTGACATTTCAGTTTTGCCTCACTGTTTTTAGCTCATATTTCCAATGACACCACAGAAATGGACGATCTATTTCAGTTCCAACCCACAGAAGGATGGCTGCTTTACAGTACTTTCCTCTAGGTAGCACCCTGCAGTTTGAGTATCTTACACCACGTACTCCTGGGACAGGCATACCCTGAATACAGCGGGCTGTAACCACTGCACTGTGACACAGGTACTCATGGTATCCTGCTATAATTCATTTATATAAATAATTAATATTTAGCCTGGTAGCCTCCTCAACCTTGTATGAAACTCTTCAAAATGAAGTGACCTATTATGGCAGCTCACTCTCATTTCTATCTCAGCAGACAGGATAATGAAGAAGTCCATCTGACAGAAACCAAATTCAGACAAGGTTCTGCTATGCCTATGCTCCAATGAGAGACAGACCTGTTAGTGGACTTTCTTTACTAGCTTCAACATAATGGAAGGTATTTATTCAATCATCTTTAATATTAGATATTTCCAGTATTGTAGGGGTTGGCACATACAATCATTTTATAACCATGCAGGGAGACATAAAAAAAAAAATACTGCGTGTCCTTGCTTCCCATCTGCTTGACAGCAGACACAATCCTTTGGCAACGAAGGAAACACAAACACAAGCACATCAGCAGCAGAAGTATATTTATGGAGCCAGCCAAATGGGCTGCCAAGCTGCCTCACGCCAAGGGCATCCTTCTGGAGGGCATACCACTATGCAAGGAGAAGGGTTCAGACCCACCTCTGCCCCAGCACGGCTGGAACAAAGCAGAAAGCTGTAAGGTCCAGACAGCTGAAGCGCGTGAGCTGTGCAACTACTTACACGCTCTGTTCTCACTATTAGAGAACTTCAAGATTCACAGCTATGACATTTTTCATCAGTGCCAAGAAACTCGGACTTCAATGACAAATGAAGGTTCCCAGCTACTGAGAATAAAGCTCCTTATTAGTTTTTCTCCGTAGGACTGCAATTAAGGCAGGTGTGTCAGTCTGCACCTACCCTTCTGGCACCATGGGGAGCTGCCCTCCTTCTGTACCCTCCATTAATTGGTCAGACCAAAATATTGTCAGTGATTCCAGAAACAGAAATTATTCATCTTCTGTACAGAAGGTTGGTTGATTTAAAAATACAGCTCTGCTCACTCCCATAGCAGCAAACTTCCAGACTTAAACTTCACTTAGGCCACAAGTAAGGTAAAGTTGTTTGCAAACAGCTAATTGCAATGGGTGAATTGCACCAGCAGACAGAGAAGAGGGAAGATTACCATTTGAGAAAGTCTTCCTAATCAGACAGATACTAGCAGGGCAACAACGGCTTGGACAGCGCATAAACCTTGTATTGAAAAAAGTTTTAAACCCATGTCAAATTTAGAAGACTGGCTATTCATAGAATACAGCCTAGGCAAAGAGGCTCTGACTTCGACACTGCACTGGTAGCTTGCTCGTATCGGGATGAAAGACTATTCTATACAAGCAACACGTAGGACTGATAGGCTGCGCACATCTTTGGGAGAATTTACACCAAATGCTTCATAAACAGCAACAACAAAACCTGAAAGCAGATTAACATTTAAAGCTAGCATGTGAAATTACTGAAAGGAGTCTCTCCCGTATTACTTATCTAGTACTATATATTCAGTTTCTCCTGTTTGTACTGGTCTTTTTATTTCAGGATATATTTTCTTTTACTGGCATAAGTAAACACAAAACATGCCTTTAAAGTTAGCCTGAAGATTCAGCTATCACTGATTTATCCTAGAGAGTGGCTATGAAAAACACAATCTGCATGGAGGTGGTGTGGCTACAGAAAGCCCTACAGATGAGACCAATAAAACTACTGACCGTTTGGAGTTCAGTTACAGAAGATAACATAAAATGTTAGACATAACGAAAGGCATAACCAATCTAACACTTGGTTACCTGCTAACACATCTGCTTACAGTGAATATTTTAACAATTTTTTTTTTTTTAATAGCTTTAACTGCAAGGCTTCGCTAGAGGATATATTTTTTTCCCCCACAAGGAGGGATACCTTGATATTTGAGTCCTATTGATGTGTTCTGTTTGTCCAAAACTGTTTCGATAGTACCACCAATATATGCCTATTTTCTCTCTTCTTTACCAGTTGATACAACAATGTTTGAGTACTGAGCTGATCACCAGACTGGCCACAGAAGTGCTGTCTGTCTTCAGTGGTAACTATCAGTCCAAGACTGGACCAAATTTGATCCGTAATAGCTAAGTTTGTTAGGTGACACACATCACTGCAACACATACAGCACCCTGACAACTGAAGTCCGTACAGCACGGGGTATACTAGCCACATGGCATGTAGCTAAGCCGTCACGCTCATTCATTACATTCCTGCTAGTGTGCCAAATTCCTATCCTTTTTTTTTTAAATACTAATATGCACTAACTACAACTCCATGGGCAGTTAATTACTGTGCATCAATCAGAATCTGGTAGAAACAGTTTTTTAAACAAAACCAAAGCACCACTCCCTGCCCCCTAAACCCCACAAACACTCAGTGGTAATTGTCAGAGCTTTTAATTTGACAGCAAGAATCTAGCTGCTGGGAAACAAACCATAGCATTGTAGTGAATCAGGCAGATGCAGCAGCATCTTGGAGCACTCTTCAGCCAAAACCTGTAACAGCTTGTACAAGTGCTTCTAATACTTCTCATAGCAAAGCCATACAGAGTCTTTCCTGAAAGACTTAATGGATTTTTTTTTTTTTAATTAAAACATGCATGTACTAAATTTGAGTATCAACTTTTACTAATACGCTGGCTGTTAAAAGATCGGGTTTCAACACTTCACATCTGCAATTGTGATGATGACTAAGTTAACAGCTTTCTGGACTGGGACGGACAGCACATCTGAACTCAGACATGTCAGCTATGCTCACACATACCATAGATAAGAAATCTCATAAATCTGGGACGCTTCCCCACCCCCAGCAAGTATGCACTAGAGAAAAGTCTTTGTCTCCAAAGATGTAACAGAGGCTGCATGCACACAGCTTCATTATTCTGCTGGCAAATGTCCATCCTGGTTTATTTTAAGCTTTAAACTGTAAGAGATTCACTTTCTTCATTCTTACACGTGTTCTTCTGCCAGAGGACACAGGTCAACAGATGGCAACATTAAGTCAAATGTGTTTCGAGGCTATTTTGATGAAAGGCCCTATGACTTCTTCCTGTGGTTTTTGCAAGATAAAATCTGAAAGGTAAGAGTTGTCAGACTTAGCAAGGAGTGTGATGGAAGCATAACAAGTAGTTACACAGAATTGCTCCAGTTGAATACAGGAAGCCAACCCATAAAGACCTGAATAGTCCTTTCCTGACACTTGAAGCCTAGAACTACCCTTCTTTTAAGAGCATGTGCTTACATCTTTGGCAAACGACCTGTAACTATTCCCAAATTAATAATAAAGAGCATTAAAATCAATGCCTCAGTTTTGCCTTGTTGCTTATAGTTCTGCACACATTTCCCTTTATTAAAGGCTCAGTCTCAGCACATGTTATTGCCTGGGAACTTTAGATAATTTTTAATGCACTTGAGGATTGCATCAGCAGCTCAATTGTCATAAGAATAAAATGACCAGATTCAAGAATAATATAGTTGTAAATGAGCAGGAATACATAAAGTACTGAGAACAAGGAACTTTGTTTTTAAATACCGAAAATTAATTATTAAGATACACCGTTGAGTAGAGCTCTAGAACTATTGGAGAAACAAAAAGATATTGCACTCACACAAAAGAACCAAGCTGCAGAATGGCAAAAATCCAGAAGAATACATTGATAAACATTAGCTAATTTAAACAATATTAGTTTTGCTCAGAGCTAACAAGGCAGGCCTTTTGCTTTCATTATCAAAAGCCACCTGACATAGTTACGATATTATTTCTAGTTCTGAAGATAAATTACACAGGAGTATTAGCTGAACTTGAATTCACTTGTCATCCATCTGTGGTATATGGCACAGGGAAGAAAATGACATGGAAGAACTCTGCTTTTTAAATTCATGGAAGACATTAAAGAAACATCATATAAGCTCAGCCTGAAAACCTGTTTCTTTGATGTTTCTGTTTCACACTATCTGCCAATGGCCTCACTTTTCATGATGTAAGCAGCATGCTACTATTTTTCTCCAAAACATCACAAGAACACAGGAGGGGCTGGACTGGCTGACAGGGCCTAAGCTACCTGCTATACTGCCCCAAAGAGAAGAGCATTAGAAAAATACATAAAGAACGCAAGAACATAGAATCACAGAATGGTTTGGGTTGGAAAGGACCTTAAAGATCATCAAGTTCCAACCCCCCTGCCATGGGCAGGGACACCCTCCACTAGCCCAGGTTGCTCAAAGCCTCATCCAAGCCTGGCCTTGAACACCTCCAGGGAGGTGTCACGCTTCTGTTAGCCTCCACCAATGCCTAGGGACTTCCTGAGCCAGATGTGGTTTTTCTTCAACAGGCTTCTCGTCCACATGCAACACACTCGTCCAAACTCTCTTACATCGATACAACCTGAACAGCCACGATATGCTATGGAGAAGTGGCTGGAGATAGGTGACTACCTGCACATGAGAAAGTGTTACTTTTGTCTTAAACCTACTTCCCAGTTTCACTGAAAAAAGTTCAGCACTGGTACTCAAGTCTGTGCTTCTTTTAGAAGATTACAAGGTAACTTCAGCTTATTTGAAGAGTTTCAGTACCATTTCCCAATAGGAATCAACAGCCCCCACTGCACTTTCACACCATCCAGGTAGCTATTTATTCTCTAAAAAGGAAGAAGGTGGGTAGGGGAGGAGGGAAAGAAAAATAAGAAAGATGTGATGGATATTAAGAAAAGGGTAATCCAGCTGAAACACTGTGTTAGAACAAGGAGTAAAATTGCAGTCTATTGAATCTTAAGATTCAGTTTTCCAGATACATCAAGATACACTTACCAGCTGCAACCCAGACAGCACCAAGCTTCCCTTGTGCTCCAGTGCTCCTAGGGCAATAACCCTTCCTTTGCAGCAGGAGACACAAAACTATCCAGACTACTATTACAATGTTAACTCGCTGTTTTCTGACTACCTGTGCAGCTGCACATCAGTGTTTTAAAGATATTTTTTTTTTTTTAAATAAGATGCAAAGTATCAGTGTGTACTTAGGTAGGTATTCAAAATATTGATTCAGATCAGTGTTTCCAGGTACACACTTTGCAGGAAGAGCTACACGTACTTGGTTTCATCAAGTGGAACCCACTAATCGCCCAGCACAGTAACTGCAGCACACCTTTGTCAAGCTATCCTTTTAAAGACTTCTCTTTTGATGACAAAATTGTTAAAGTAGGCCACCTGTGTCGGAGAAGTTCAAGACACCCATCATTCCAATGGAAAGCTAGCATGTGATTTTCCATGCACGTGTTTTCTGCCTCGGCACCACAGTTAGGAAAGTTACCTGGGCTATAAAACAACACGTGCAATCAGCCACGCTGCAGGCTGGCACACACCCTACAAAGGGTTTAACCAAACCATTTGTGGACCTTAGGAACCGTTAGAGGAAAATGACAAATATCTGCATTTTTAAAGGGTATATTTTTAGACAATCCCTTCCCAAATCCAGGCTGTTTTGAGACAGGCTAATTATGCTGCTTCTGATTACAGCTCGACCCAGACTTTGGGATCAGGGCCCTGCAACTGCTGCCTCATGGGTGACCTCCAACCCTCCCGGGGGAAAGCCAAAAGGACTGTTCCGCTGTCAGCCTTCTATTCTGGCCAAAAGCAAAACCTCTTTTTTTCAAGTTAGCTACAGATTTCTATCTACTCACTTGCTCACTGGAAGAAGAATATCAGAAAATCTGTCAAATACTAGCGGCTGCTGCAGCACTGGAGATCCTTCTAGTAAAACATCTGCTGAAGAAGGAAACAAGCCTGCTGCCTGTTCTCAGTACCAGTTATTGTCTCTTCACATGAAACTGGCTGCCCACACAGACAGCAGCAGCAGTTTGAAAAAGGTGAGAAGCCTGGCTAGAAGAGATGAGAATGATGAGCCTGAGCAGCCAAGAAATTCAGCATTTGGGACAAAGGACCTTCACAGGGCAGGGAGGGAGGGAGGAGTTCATGAAACAGTGGGAGATGTGCCATGCACAGGGACATCTGGGACTGATAAGAGCAGGAAAAAGGTACACTTGGTTAGCAGTTTTGCTGTAGTCCATCTGGTGAAGATCTAGAAAGGGAAAAAAAAAATTGAGGAAACAAGGCCTGAGTAATAAAAAGATAACTGAAAAAAGGACTAAAGGATTAATGTAGAAAAGGGAATCCTTTATAACAGAAAGAAAAGCAAGAAATTTTAGCTTATTCAAAAATGCTACTAGAACAGTCTAAACGTGTTTCTTTAGAAAGGAGAACAAAAGCAGTATCACGTATGGGAAGGCAGAGAAAAACGTGGAAGTAGGACACCCAGAAAAATAATCTTCACACTGACATGTATGCTGGGGGATAGAACTAAGTCAATAAGAAGTAGGTGTATGCACTAAAACACCTACACTGTGCTTAGAGGGAATATATAGCACTTACAGATGAACACACCACCAGTCTGCATAAAAAAATAAAGCATGAGAAGTGAGGCCATTTCCACACTTTTGCAGCCATATACGCATCTCTCCTTGCAGATCTACCCTCCCCAACTTAAGACTACTGTGCCCTTAACTACCTTGTTCGTTCTACCACTTTGCTTTCCAACTAGTATTTGTGGCAAGGGAAGCAAACGTGCTTAATATCAGAATACAATCTTTGAGATAATTCATAGAATCACCGAATATCTCAAGCTGGAAGGGACGCCTAAGAATCAAGTCCAACTCCCTGCTCCTTGCAGTACTACCTAAAACTAAACCATATGGCTAAGAGCATTGTCCAGATGCTCCCTGAACTCTGACAGGCTTGGTGCTGTGACCACTTCCCTGGGGAACCTGTTCCAGTGACCGACCACCCTCTCAGCAAAGCAGCTTTTCCTAATGTCCATCTGAATTTCTCCTGATGCAGCAGCTTCATTCCATTTCCTTGTGTCCTATTGCTGGTCACTGAGTGGTGATCAGCACTTCCCCCTCCACTGCCTCCCTTGAGGATGTTGTAGGCTGCTACGAAGTCACTCCTCAAAAGACTTTTAAAATCACTGACGCCAATCATTACAGGTTTCTATTGAAGCATGCTTAACAAACACATGAGAGTGAAGGAACCAAATTCTGAAGCATAAGCAAAAATACCTCTCTGGTTTAGTAACCAACTATGAATAAAACTCACAAAAGGCAGCAGCAGGTAAGACACTTAATAGAAAAATAATTAGGAATAAAGTATTTAATTTGTTGAGGCATCGCTGTAGACATTAATCCACGGAACAGTTTCTGCTGAGGATCAAAGCCAATGTGCAACTGGTACCTGGGATTCTTTTTGCATCACCTCATTAATGTATTTCTTCAATATTGGGGTCTTACAACAAAACAGAATGGTGCCAAATGCATCAATCACTATTCTTTGAAGAAACAGCACATCTGAGAAACCTGAGATAATACAAAACTGAAACCATTTGAGTTGGATGAGAATTTCAGCTAGACAGGTAGGTCTAAGTGACAGCTATTGTGGCTGTACTCTGAAACAGAACACATTCTAGCTGTCTTAAGACTCTACAGCTTTGGTCTTTGAAGCAATACTGCTAAAACTCCCCATAAACACGATGTAACACTCTTTATCCTTTATAAGAAACAGCAGGAACCATTTATCTTCAGCAGCTTGCACTCTGAGCAGATCTGAAACATCCTGAAGCAGACTATTAGGAGTTCATTATAGCATACAATGTTAATTAAAAGCATTTTATTAGCAAAAATGCCATTTTAGCAATGTAAGCCTACTCTGCACCAGGAGAATCTGATTGGTTGGATTGTTAAATATTTTGTTACCTGCATAATCACAAAGGGTAACAACATCTAAAAAAACCAAAACTCACAACTGTTCTCTGCCTCATTTGAGCTGCATTAAATCTGATTAAAATAAATAAAAATTTACTGTTATCTCAGCAGCAGCATGATGACTTATTACTTCTCATTAGAAGAGGCATTGCCAATCCTTTGTCAGATTTCAAGAAAAATAAGCAACTACACAAGAGCTGACATTCAGTAAAAAGCACATTTAAGAAATAATCACAATCTTAATGTTCTTCAACCAACTTTAACAGCACAGGCTTTCTCAAACTTCCAACATGGTCGTCACCTACTGCCTGAACAGACAACCAACTTCAGGTTCAGAGACAGGAGTCGCTGTGTCTGCCTACAGCAAGGAACAAGCAAAGCATTTGAGACCCTGTTTCAGAAAGACATACTTCATTCAAGTGTACAGCAACAAGAGAGAAGTTTCCAGATAAAATCAGAGATAGCGTGGCATCTGTTTATACAGATGTACAGACATAACACACTAACTCTGCTCATAATTCTAGATTTTATATTTCTATCACTATGGCTTTCACAGGCTCAGTAAAAGCTGGTATCTCAACAATGCAGCATTTCTACTCTTGGCCTTCTAGGTAACCAACCAGTGAAACAAACACACTTAGCAGCTTCCCAGAATTACAAGAACATGCCATGAAGTTCTCACTTCAATAGCATGGAATGAAGAGATTATCTGTCATAGGTGACTAAACTGATCAGCTTACTTTACTGTGCTGCTCAGAAGTGCATATTAGCAGTAAGTGCATAAAGTACTTGAACACTGAAGGTTGCAAACGAAGTAAATTACTTGGGTGCTTTTGAACAGCATAAGCATGATGTACTTTTTTTTTTTTAAACAAAGCCAATTACTAAACATTAACGCCAAGTGAAATTAATACAGCAGACTAGTCTGCTGTATTAAAGATCTGTTCTATCCCCAATAAATGTGAGATACAGATACACGTATATGTGTACACACACGCATGTGCATGGCTAATGTCAGTATCAGAGGTAACTAATAAGTAAGGTAATGAACTGGTAAATATATTTTTGCATTTATGCAGAGGACCTCAGCTGATTTTATGATAAATGGGTGCATTAAACACAAGTATCAACATTACGGATGCGCTTCTTGCTAAGATTAATAAGTACTAGCTCACCTTTGCTCATGCAGCGCAAGCACCAGTGAATTACTTACATATGCTGAAGTCTAAACTCCTTTCAAACATGAGCTGAAGTCTCATGTGTTCACAAACAATTACATGAACAATGTAGAATAAACAAAAAACAACAGAAGTCATCTCATATTTGAACTGATCCATGACTGATGTCTTAATTCTCCACGATTCAACAGTTTTTCAACAGTTTAATTTCCTTAAAAAACATAAAGACCATTTGCTTAAAAAAAAAGAAAATTGCTCTAGCTCTAGTTTAGGCAGCGCTTTCACTGCAGAAAAAAAAAGGGCAAAAACCAAAACAAAACTAAAAACCCAACAGCCAAAAAAAACACAAAAACCCTGAAGGGGTGTAGCTGCAACCAGGGAAGTGATTAAAGGACTCACAAAGTGAAATCATGAGGCTTATGGAAATCGCCTCAGTCTCCTACCTTCAATATATGTGAGCAATTATACCAGCCAAACCCTAACTGAAAAAGCTCGACTTGAAGAATTAATTAAAAGCTTAAATTATAACCATCCTGTGAAGTTAACAAACCCTGGCTACATTTTGTTCTGTGATATATAAAAGTTCATTGAAAGAAGCATTTGTGAACTGGAGGTACTCAAAGATTTTCACATACGTCACTAGCACATAAAACTTTAACAACTTGAGATGACACCTTGAGTTCTATGCCTGGTTTGGGCTCCACAGTACAAGAGAGACATGGATATACTGAAGCAAGCTTTTGTGTTTAGTTTTTTTTTTTTCTTTTAACCATAAGTATAACAAAATATTATGAAAGGCTGTCCAGAAAGGTTGTGGAATCTCTATCCTTGAAGATATTCAAAATTTGGCTGACAGGGCCTTAAGCAATGTGATCTCACTGGATCACTTTGAGCAAAGGTGAACTAAATGACCTCCCTTCCAACCTAAATGATTGAATCAAAACAGCTTAGAATAATGACTAAGTTGTTCAAAACAAAGATTTTTGGGCACCTAACTCCTACATTTCAACAAATTAACCAACCCTCTTCTGTGATTGACATTCTGCAAATAGAAGCTTCTACAAATGCTTCCCCTTCTTTTCCAAAAACACCAAATAAAGGACACAGATCTCAAAGACAGAAACAAAGTGCAGTCAAAAATAAAAAATTAAGCAAGCCTGAAGGAGTTGCAGAACTAAAGGTAGCTATTTTCTGTCAGAATATTGAATTTTTTTGTTAGTATAAAATATCTTCACAGCTGTATGGTATAATCAGTCACTTGAGCTCATAAACCACCTACTCTACTTGTTAGCACCATTCTGCAGCTCAGCTGTGCTGCCTGACCATCAGGACACACTGAGCATACAATGGTTGACTGCTAAAAAAAAAAATCCTCACACATATGCATGTCAAAAGGTATATGGCTTCCTGCAGAAGAGAGGACCAAATTTCCTAATCCTGTTATTTGGAATTTGGGCAGAAACATTAACATAGTAACCTATTAGATGTTTGCAGGCAACTAGAAAACAGTCCCATAGTAATTTGGTATGGTGGCAAACAGGCTTTACTTGTGTGGTATGTTCTTTTAAAAGCCATTTAGATGCATTCTGAACAGAGTTATGCTGCTTTTCCTCCAGTGAACTGCAGCCCCACGACAGGTTACTAAGCCTCCTCCTACCTCCCCCCCAAACCAATACGCATATGAAAGAATCCTAAACCTGAAGTCAGTTAGTTGAGCTTTAACTGCACCTTCTCTTCTTAAAACAATTACCACTTCTAAAAAGTGAAGCATCCACAACAAGTGCAAAGAAATCTAAACCATGTCAGCACACCAGCAGAACCATTCTACTCTGGGCACAAAGTTAGGAAGAAACAAGGTGGCGAAGAAAGCAAACCATTCGTCTTATTGAGAGGGTCCTGAACAGCCCCATTAACCTGCAGCTTTTCTGGCAGGGAGGGAGTGGGGGGAAAGTGCTGAGTAGCACCTGTGTGCAACAGTAACTCCAGCATGCTGAAAGGCAGCCAAGGTTTCAGGAAGCTCTCCAGACCTTGAGGGAACAACCAAAAGGGACAAGAAACAGGGAAACAGAGGCTTGGGCGCTGCAAGCAGAGAGATTGACTTAAGATATGACTGCGGTGAAACTTGGGGGAGGAAGAGCCATCACCCAGAAGACTGGGCACGGGGGAAGAACATGGGAACTGTCACGTACGGTACACTTTGGAGGACATGCAGGGGAGTACTGCTGTATGTGCCAGACTAGGGTAGAGAGTGAAACTGTCTAGAATCACATTCATACTATGTTTTAAATGATTACTTTACATGTAGACTTCCTGAAAGGTACTAGTGGTTTAGAGCTCTTGAGAACTTCTCACATGCAAGCAGTATCAGATGTTAGCTATTCAAAGACCTCTCCATACACTCTTCTCTGCACTTCAGAATCTCCATTAGCTGAAAAATTCATCTTACTACAGATTTAATTTGAACCACTTCAATTACAGCTCCATTTCCCATGAACTGCAAAAAATATTTTGAAAAAACATTCATACCTGTTAGATTAATAACAGTTTTTATTATGGAAATGACAAATAAAATATCATTATATTGGCATATTACACAGACTCTCCCTTCTACTCTAGAAAGTGAAACAGGATGTGAAGCACACAGTTAACATCAGGAAAAGTACTTAACAAAAAGCTTAATTTCCTGTATGAATACAAAATTCTAAGGCTGGAAATTTTCTGTAATACTGAACTACACTTAAGATGCTCTAGTATGGCAATGTAATTCCTTCCCCAAACGCTATATATTATTCTTGAAGAATTTGGAAACTCAGCCTTTATTGTTACAGTGCAAGGAACTTGTACTATGCACCATATGTCCCAGTAATCTGCAGTTTATTAGTACTACTAGACCAACTCAAAATTAGAGTCAGTTATACTACACCTGAATATATTCCAGTGTGTATCTGGCAGAACTGGTGCTGGACCAAAAGATTTTAGGTCTCTCTTCTTTGTACAGCAGCACTCTGAGGCTGCAGCAAACACGAGGATGAGTTCAGCTGTAGAGGTACTCTACAGCAGGTTCAAGCAAGGTAAGATTTAGGAAGTGGCAAGGATGTAGATGCTGGCTTTTCCTGCTGCAAGGTCAGTGTAAAGAAGAAAAATAAATCAGACTTGACCCACACAATGACTACAATTTTTATCATTGAGTCTACTAGTTATGAAGAAGTAAAAAAGTCCAGTATTAATTGCTCTTATTCACTCCATAAATTAGTGGAAGAGCTGGGAAGAGAGTCCAGGCACAGTTTAGTATACTCTGTTTCTTCCAATCCACCAGGAATTTGATTCCAACAAATGAGGGAAGAGAGCAAGAAGCCACAGAGGAGCCAGGACAATTGTGCTAGTCACAAATTCTCTTAATTGGTTTCCTCCCTTCAACACTGAAGTTAGGACACCAGTCACTTCCACACTGCTGTGATGTAACACCCCAGGGTATTAAATATTACTTAACAGCCTAGCAGGCAACTGAAAACGCAACAGCTCAAACAGATTCACAGCCCAAATAAAAGACACAGAAGTTTTTGAGCTGCTTTTGAACTGTAATTGATAAGGCTCATGACTGAAAGCTTTGAAAGTTTTTCAACATTTCAGGTCCTATTAATGGCATACACTTCAGATGTTTCTGAGAAGGTGTGTGGTCCATCCCCAGCGATACTGACTTCTGGTTATCAGGCACAACATGCAGAATACAAACTATGAATTCTTCTATTCTGTTCTTTTCCACTCTCTTTGCAGTTATTTTCTTGACACTAGCCAAAATTTCAAGTTTTCACAGCCCTGCTATGAGAGGCTGTTTATAAACCTTGCTAGTACAGCAACTTGGCCCAATGCGAGACAATCGCTTCTGTGAACAGTTACAGACTAGATTATGCTGTACACAAATTACAGAGGATCTTCCGAAAAAAAAAATCCTAGTTCTACATTTGCATATAGCATTGTGCAGAGTCCTGTTCATGAAAAAAAAAACCCACAACTAAATATGTTATCACAATTCTTTTTTCTCTGTTAAAGCAAAGTGGATGTCAAAGCAATATGGTCAGTCATCTGTCTAGGTAAGTACAAATGTAAGTGATGATCTTTCAACAAAGAAACAAGAATACGTCTTTAAATACACATCTAATTCTTCAATGCAACTAGCAACATCAAAAGCAGTGCATGCCATTTGAAAGCATTTTTAAATCCTCTTCCTTGAATAAAAAAAAATAATTATTTTTTCTTTTAAACTTACATCTAAATAAGTACTTTTATTACTGCTAATCCCTGCCTACAGCATTGTTTCTTCTGGACAGTTATTTTTCCTTTATCAAGAAAAATTGCACTAGCAACACTAAAGAGTAGTAAGACATTAGCTGCCTAAAGACAGTAACATGTTAAAAAATAATAATTTATTTGAATAATGTATGCATCTCTCATTAAACACAACGAGAAATTCAAGTCCATTTTGAGATTCAGAAGATTTAGTAAGATTCCTCCCCGCCTTGTGTTCCCCACACCCAGATACTTCAGCTGCTGCAGACTCAAAAGCTGGGAGTTTTGTTTCAGTTTTTGTATTTAGCATGCACAATAAAAGCTAGTTTCACCTCAATCTGTTTTCCATTATCAGAAAAAAAAAAAAATTACAAGCACTAAGTTCTTCTAAAAGGGGGTTTCTAAGCCCAATTACTTAATTAAAATGGTTTCTTAAATCCAAACATAGTTTAAAAAAGATTTTCAGATCACTCTGAACTGAAAGCATCCACCCCCAAGGACTTTCCCATTAATAAAATTAATTAATTAATTTTAAAAAGAAATAACAAGAAATGAGAACACCATATTTGGATCCTTATTTCCCTGGCTTAAAGAGATGAGCTACCACTTAACACCACAAAAACTAGGAAATCAGCTCTTTCCTACACATAAGTTTGGCATTTCCATTTTCAGGGTAGAAGTTTACAAGTTGTCCTCACACAAGATAACAAAACATACGAAACTGAGTGTTACAATAACCACAGAAGCCAGCCTAAACTGGAAGCCAATACTCAGTTATCCACACCGACTTTCACACACCCTTGGCGAACCAGTCTTCTGGAAGCAATCACCACCCATGTCATTTGGTTATCTTACACAGCAAGCAACATTTATGCTACTCATTGATCTCAGTTTTCATCTGACATCAGATCTTCAAGCACATACTTGGCTATTTAACACTCCCCTCATATCGCATGTCATGCTGTCACCTCCAGGTATGTGACCCCTTGTCACATATGGGATGACACACCAGCAGGGCCCACAGTCCAGTGGACAGCTCTGCTGCTGACAGTAACATCTACTTCACAAGTGGCTGCAGGACTGCACATCCATTAATAGTGTGCTCACCAAAGCACCACAGGTGTACTCCGTTTGAAAAAAGCCTGACAATCTGGAATAAGCATTTGGAAGAGGTTTGGATTTCACAAACCAGTCCCCTAATGAAAATATAGGATTGTCTGCCGGGTACGTGCACATTTGAACATAACTAAAAGCCACACAAAATGCCTAACTTGAACACCCTTTTAGTTTGCTACTAAAAATTTAAGTTTAAGAGGGTATCACAGCATTTCTACTGCCTCCTCCTGCAGACAATTTTCTGCATGGCTGAGTCATAACTAACATTACATCATCTTACCCAGGGAGGGGCACAATTTCCGTAGAGTAAGAACTACCTCTTACAACTAGAGCAGCATATTAAAGTTGCAGAAATCAAAGTGATCTAGGATACAAATACTGCATTGAGGGGGAAAAGTGGAGGAGAGAGCCCCAAATTAAACCTATAGTTAGCTCAGTCTCAAAGAAATATGTTGATTTTGCATAACTATTACTCTACATAAAATGTCTCAACATTCATTAGCATTCATAACCATGATGATTTGTATATAAATAATAAATACGTTAGAGAGAAAGTCAGACTTTTTTTTAAACCTCGTCCTTCAGAAATAGCATAGGAGACCACAGCTTTCCTGACAGACTAAAGCAGTCCCAGAGGGCTGAGCACCATTTACCCTGCAAGTCTAAGTAAAAATGGATCAACAGTTTCATTATTTCTCACCAGCACATCATTGCAGATGTCTCTTAGCTCAGTCTCAATTTTCTCTCTGTATTCTCGAGCCATCTGCTGTTTTTTCTCAGCGCCTTCCGTCTTTTGTTCAATACTCGAGACGACTCTCCAAGATGACCTACGGGCTCCTACAACATTTTTATAGGCAACAGAGAGAAGATTCCTCTCTTCATTGGACAACTCAGCTCCTTGCTCAGTCACGGACTTCATGCAACTTGCCATGTCATCATATCTTTCAGCCTGCTCAGCCAGTTTGGCCTTCTGCACCAGCTCATTTTTATCCATGCTGATGTTTCTAAAGAGGAAAAATAGTGAGGCATTATTCAGACACTGATAAAGGACAAAAGTGTTTTAACTTCATATACAGAGCAACCATTCTCTAACAAGTTTGGAACTGTAAGAGGTACAACTGAAATCCAGAACACAAGGCATACAAGCACTCAACGCTCAAACACATGGATACGTGGATGAAGACTTAAAGCCACTGCTTCCTCCTGAAAAATTGTTAACTTTTAAAAGTATGTTATTATTTTAATTAAAAAAAGCATCCAAAGGTGAAATGGAAGGAAATAATTCCTCTCTTAAGCACATAAATGATCCTAGTTCTTTGCCATCACTCTCTCATAAGACTACATTCAAGCAGCAGCATCAGCTGCATTTAATTATCAATATAACAAAACTGATGAAGAAAATATCCAATAGTAAGTTTTTTCACAGGAACAGACCAAATAAAGGCTAGACAAACAGTACCAGGCAACTCTCTGTGCCTTAACTGAATCTTACAGTTACATGAAGACTTGGCACAGGGATCTGCAAATCAAATCCCACACTAGATGTTACAAAGTCATAATCCACCAAATGTCTACATTTCAAGGTGTACACCCTTCAGCAATGTTAAACTTCCTTTCCCAAAATGGGATCCAGTAGATGCTCTGAGCCAGGTACTGCTTCTCAGCCTGAGAGGCGATGCTTTCACAGACAAAAGGAAATTTTACAATTTAAAAATATTCTACATCAGTATTTGTAATAACATGATCTGGCTGATGTACTTCATAACCTGCATCTTATCAGCACTGTTAAAAAAAAATCAAAAGCTCTGATGAACAGAAGTAACAGTTTTGAGGTTTTTTTTTTGTTATATCAGGAAAGAATACTCCTCCCTTACCCCCGCATCCTTTTACATATCTTGATTTGATCATTTTGAGGCCCTGGCAATGTGCTTTGGGATACACAATCCTTTCAAGTTTAACTAGCTTATTAAAGCAAGAACCAGTCTCGGTTACGTTTGCTTTACGGATTCCTGTATGTTCCACACCAAACAATCCAGCATCTTAAACCATTAACCTTTCGGTCATTTTGCATGAAGTTACCCCAAACAACAGCAGCACTATCTTCCATTTAGGAATAAAATAACCGTGTTTCAGCATTCCAGTCGCCTGAAAAGGAAAGTTTTAGTAGCTCCTACCCCCAACGCCGGGGCACAAACTCAGCTGCCGTTCCACAGCGTTGTGCAATGAAAACTTGCCCGCACCGGGTTAAGGAGCCATTTTAAAGGCAAGCTTTTGGCTACGGCTGTTTAGCACCCGGGGTGATCAGGGCGAGCGTGGTTAAAGCGCCGGCCCCAACGCCAGCCCACCGGGCTGCAGCATCCTTCCCAGGCGGCTCCCGGGGCCGGGGTGACAGCAGAAAATGGAGCGGCCCGGGGGAGGGGCGGGCACGCGGCGCGGCCCCCCGAGGGGACAGGAGGCGCGCGCCGGGCCGCCCCTCCCCGCGCTGCGGCCGCCGCATCCGCCCTCCGCGGGGACACCGAGCGCCTCGCCGGCCGCCTTTGTCATGGCGGATCGGCGCCGGAGCCCAGCCCACTTCAGCGCGCGTTAATCCCGCTCACCTCCGCCCAGCGCCGGGGGCGGCGGCGGAGGAAGATGCCGCGTCCCCGCCCCGGCAGCGGCCAGGCGAGGGGAAGCCCGCGGGCCATGCCCCAGGGGACAGGGAGGGCAAGAGGGGGAGGCGGGGGAGGAGCCCCCCTCGTCCTGGGGGAGCCGCCGCTACCGCCCGGACCCCGCGGCCGGGACGGGGCGGGATGGGGG
>WKFP01014094.1:202875-261975 GCA_011057875.1 Pterocles orientalis
CCCCGTTACCTGAGCGCGGCGGGAGCGCGACGGCGGGTGTCTCGGGGCGGGCGGCCGGCGCGGACTGTGCCTGTCTCGCGGCGCTGCAGCCTCTCTCCCAGCGCCACACACGGCGTCTCCGCCAATCACCGCGCCGCAACGCACGGGCAGCGCACCGCCCGTGACGTCAAGCGGGGCCATGGCAACGGCGAGGGCGCGAGCGCGGGCCCGCGCCTCCCCCGGCGCGCCACAGGGTGGAGGCCTCGCCAACCGCCGCGGGCGCCGGTGGGACACGCCTGGAACCGGCCGCCCCGCCCGCGGGCGCGCGCCGCTCCCCCTCAGTGCGGAGGCGAGCGGGGCTGCCGCAGGGCCGGGCAGGGGCGGGGCCCCCCCCACAGCCCCGGCCTCGGACTGTCCGGCAGCCGCCCTGCGGGGAGCTCCCGGTCGGCTGAGGAGATCGGCGGCGGCGGAGCTGTCCCCTGGCCTGCGGCACCACGCTCCGTGTGGAAGCGGGGAGGGGGCGGCAGTGCCGAATGTGTCCGTTGGTGGTGTGTGGGTGTCCCCCCGTGCCCCCTCCACCGCCGCTCCTGGCCCTTACCCAGCCCCCGCGGCCTGGCCGAGCGCCCGGGCTGCGCGGAGGGGCGCCCGCGATAGGGGCCGGCTTGGGGGTGAGCGCCGGGGGCCGAGGGGACAGGGACTGTCCCGGCGTGTGGCGAGCAGGGCATGGAGCCGCCTGCTGGGAACCAGATCCTGGGCCGGAGAGGAAAGGAGGCTGTGGGTTGGAAAGAGCTAGAAGAAAGCACACGGAGCCTGGCAGCCGCACCCCCAGCCCGAGGACGGAGCGCGGACAGTGGGAGAAGGGCCCTGAGGGACCCTGCCTGGGGCTGGCGATGTGGCAGATGCAGAACAGTCCTTTTGCAAGCCTCTCCCTTGGAAAGGCAAGCAGGCGTTTTGGGCAGCACCGTGCAAACGCTGATGAGAAGGTGCTGACAGGAGTAGGAAGAGTATTGAAATAATAAACATTGCTGTTGTTGGAAATCAACAGCAATGTTTCCCAAAGGTGTTCAAAGCCTGTATTTGCATGTCCCCTTCTTGAAGAGCATGCCCCAGCTCAGTTCCCTGCCTCAAGTATGCGCTGTCCTGACCTCTTATGCTTTCTCCTGGGCTCTGGGATCAGCACTGACTTACAGAAGTAGAAATAAGATGGGGAATAAGAAATAAGATGTATAAAGCACCTCGATATGTTTTTTGAAAAGGGTTAGGTGGGATAGAAGGTGTAGGGAGATTTCCTCCTCCCAACTCACATTGTATCTGACAATGCCATGGTACAGGAGCATCTCCAGTGGGAGAGGGAGATGCCCTCCCAGGGGCTTGCTCCAGGCTCTTGTGCCTGTGGGAGACCTCGCTGAGGACTCCACCCCATCCCTTTTCAATGCCAGGTCCCACATAAAACCTCTGGCTCTGGTCACGAGGTTGGTCACTGGATCCCAGCTGAGGACCCATAACTGGAAATCAAGTGGCAGCAGCTTTCTGAGCGACTCCTGCTCTGATCACAATGCTTGACTAATCATTTAAAACAACTCACGCAGAAACAGCCACAGTGCAGGATGGGCATGTATTTGTGCAGAGTCACAAAAATCTGTTGGTAGGGCAGTATGTGGGAATAGCATAGGAAGAGCGAGGTGCTCTCAGAAAGCAAGAGGAAGTTATGAATGTATTTGTGTACTTGACGAGTGACTGGCCCAGACCAGGTTGGTACAGTACCAGAGAAAACAGCATCAACAGGTTCTCTGCAGACACCCTGCCTTCTGCCTTGTGCCTCCTGGTCTTGTCTGCATGCCTCTCTCTCTTTTCCAGGCACTTCTAGGGTGGCTTCTCTGCGTGTTCCTTGCCTTCCTTCTGCCCTGCAGTGATGAAGTGACCGTAGACCTGAGAGTGCAATAAAGTGACCAGAACAGGGGTTTTATTTCTAAATCTTCAAAACAACGATCCTGTGTTTTGACTGAATATCAGAAAGGTGCTATTTTTAGCTCTGCATGACAAAGCTGACTTTTTAAGAATAGGGCTTTTTTTTTCATATTGCATCATGTAAAGAACAGTTACGTTTTCTGTGGTGACTTTTTACCTATAGCGTTGGTTTGTGGATCTCTTACTACCCTTTCTCATGGCCTAAGATGTATGTTGGGGTTTGCCATAATGTACATTTTTCCCTGTGTAAGTTTTGTCCAGCGACTTCTGTTATCTTAGATATTGATTTAACAGTGGAGTGTTTTTTGGGGTTTTTATTTATTTATTTATTTATTTTTTAATTTCTCATCAGTTCTAGTGCCTTCCATTTACTCCAAAGTTTATGAATTTCACTCACGTTCCTGTGGAATATTGCTGGAACGCTCGTGTAGAGAGCTAAAATAAAGCAAAGCGGGCAATATTGGGTGGAGCAAAGCTCACCAGAATTTACTAGCTGTGCCAGGTGAGAACGTCACTGTTGCTTAATTTAAATGTGAAGGAGAATATAACCTTCCTTTTTACTTCCCCAGTGATGCTTTGTTGTGGTATACAGAGGAGTTGGTTTTTGAAACAAGCCTTATAAGGCTTAGGTTCATAATGCAGTCCAATACACAATGCTGCTTCATCTTATCTGGTTTTGGTTTTTTACCATTATTTTCCACTTTAGGAAGCAATAGCTTGAGAGCTGTACTTGAACACAGATGGTATGATGGCACAGCATTTGCTGCGACTTGCTTCAAGTTTTGTTACAGAGTTCATTTTTAACATAAGCTTTAAACCTTTATTTTGTAGAATAGTCTCGTTGAAATGGCAACCATCCAAATACAGACTATACTTTTTCAGAGGTACTTGAATATTTTGTGGTAAAGTGATGAAAAATTAACCGATACAGGGGGAAAAAAAAATCCTTAAAAGTGCATAAAGAATTCAGACTGGAGCATATATTAGATGAAGCAGAGGTTGTATAGCTTTTTGATATCTCCAGGAAATACAGGGGAACCCCTCGCGAAGCAGACCACAATACTGCAGGCAGTGTTAATAGTTTCGTGAAAGAAAAACATCACCCTTTCCATTCACTCCTTTCCATTATTTCTAGTTTTGAAGTGAATGGAACAGGCTCCTGCAACAACCCTAATTACCATCGTTTTTGTTTGCTAACAGCCCCATATGTCAATACAGGCTGCACTAGTTCCCCTTTAAGTGGGCTATTTTTGCCAAACACCATTTCCACTCCTCTGGATTTCATGAACGCTGCCATTTGAAACAGATCCAAGGAACTAGACATTACTCACCTTTGCATACGCCGTCTCTTGAACAGATACTCTCCTGCTGTCTTCTATTCTTATATTTCCTGAACTTTTCCCCCACTGTGGAATGTTTTATTTTGTCTTGCTTATTGCAGTTTTGACCAGGGGACTTGGTTGCTTAAAAAGATAGGCTTTAAGCAGTTTCCCTTTTCTTCAAATGCATTTTCTCTACGGCTCTCCACACAGCTTTTTGTTCGATGACTTGCACTTTCACTATCTCAGGCTGTCAGGCATACTTGTCAGCAGCTGGGAGCAAAATTGCATTTGTAGAGTTAGACACATTTGCATATAAAAGTGTGTGTATATATATGTGTATATATATGTATGTTTATTTGCATTGCGTCTTTCTTACATGAGAAGAAATTGAGATGGGGGGAGAAAATGACCCCAGATATCTTTTCTTCTCCCTCTAACACATTTAGTTCGTTCTTTTTCCCTCTCTCCCATAAGTGTTTAGCTATTCCTCCCTGTGCTTAACCATATTCAATTAAAAGTGGACGGGTAGCCAGGCAGGGGTACCCACACACTAGGAGAGGACGGGAGGATTTTTAGGGGGGGTTAGCCTCACACAGGTCAGGGAAGGCAGGCCAGGAAGTCCGTAGGAATAACTCTTTAAGAGTCGGCTAATACTGGCAGGATGGGAAGGCACAACGGTGGTTACTCTTGGTGCTAACCAGGCAGCTGCTAGGACATAGGGATGTTCTGATGATTGACTGTTTTTTTTTTCCTGGGAACAGGAAAATGAGGAAAGGCAGCCTAGCAAAGGGCATTTCTCCGGAGACCAGGAGATGATTCTGCAAATCCACAGCTTGCTGGCAAAAAAAAAGAGAAAAGTTGGCAGCTCTGTCGTGTGCTCTCCTGCTGTCAGGAGCTACTTTTTTGAAAGCTGCTTCTCAAAATCCTGACTGTTGTGACTCTGTTGCATGCCTTTCTGTGCTGATTCTCAGGCTACGTGATTATTCTGTGTATGGGAGTATCCTTACGCAGCCTTTGTGTGCTTCTGTAGGGCTTTGAGCTTCTCCTCCCTCTTAGCAAGAGCAAGACTATTACCACCTTTCTGGAATAAAATATTTATTAATGTTTTTAGGAATCTGTCCTGGCTGTCTCTGTTTGGTTGAGAGGAGAACTCATCACTCTCTACAACTGCTAAAAGGAGGGTGCAGTGAGGTGGGTGCTGGGCTCTGCTCTAAAGTAACAAGTGAATGGGACAAGAGGAAATGGCCTCAAGTTGCACCAGGGGAGGTTTAGGCTGGAGATTAGAAAAAATTTCTTCACCAAAAGAGTGCTCAGGCATTGGAATGCCCAGGGCAGTGGTGGAGTCACCATCCCTGGAGGGGGTCAAGAAATGTGTCGATGTGGTGCTTGGGGACATGGGTTAGTGGGTTGGCTGGTGTTGGGTTGATGGTTGGACTTGATCCTTGAGGTCTTTTCCAACCTTAATGATTCTGTGATTCTGTGATTTCTTTCCTTGGCTACAGCCTGTGATTTACAAGCCAAACTTCAAGCTTTGCACAAGGGAATGTGATACTCCATTCCTCGCCTTTGTAGGCTGATTGTACTTTTGGATCAGCAGACACCCTTCGTCCTTGGGACACCCTTGTAGGTTGACCCAACTGAGAAACTTTAATGAAGGATGGATGAATTTTAGACTTTTATTTTTTGTTCCCACCCCTCCCCCAGTGGTCTAAAACGAGCCAGATTCTGACTCTGTGTAAGGTGCCAGTGATAAAAACATGAATTGTGGATAAGGCTGCTATTATCCATCACTGAGTGGAAAGTACTTGGAGCTGCTGGATCTCACATGGCCTTTCCCTCTGCCTCGCTGAAGATGTCCTGTGAACCTTCTCTAACCTCTTCACCTGTCTGTCCGTACTCTAGTTTTATATAAAATGACACATTTAGCTGAAGAATCAAAGTTTCAGTGAGTCCTGCTTAAGTAATCCTGTACCTTGACTTAAAATCCTGAAATGACTTTGGATGTAGTTTAAATATACATATTAGAGAGTTAGTGCATGATTGGAAGTGTCCCCAAGGATGATTCCTTGGATTCCATTCCTCAGCTATCAATAAAATGCAAAAGGTCATCTTCACAAAAATAATTTTTAAAAGTTTGCAAATGTCTTGTCGCCAAAGTGACAAGTATCCAAGAAGGATGTCAGGATACCCACTAAATAAATGGCATAGAAGTGATGAATTGGAAGTTAGTGCATTCCTTCATTCTGAAAAAAAGTGATGTAAAATGTCAACTTTCTTCACAGAAATTGTCACCAGATGATGAAGATAAATCAGCACTGCTCTTTACTTCCTACTGACCTTTCTGAGAAAGGCAGCTAGATGCTCTTCTTTCTTGTTTAGAAAAAACTCTAAAAGGTACGAAAGGCTTAAGTTTGCACAGGTGTCATTAAAAAGCTGGATTTAACCTAAATAACTTTTATTTCTGGCATTTTGTGTGTGAGATGGGGGAGAACACCCAGGACCTGGTGGCACTTGAAGGGCTGTGGTAACTTTCAGTGCCCAGTTAGTTGGAAGGAGGGTGTGAGAGGTCTGGGTAACTTGGCATTGCTTTGAGTGTATCTGTTTTATCACAGAAAATTCAGTTTGTTTCTGTGTTGTAGCCGAGTTGATTTTACAATATTAGATGCAAACGCAAAAGCTGCACGGAAGAGCAAAGTTCATCATTCTTGAATAAGATTGATTAATCAGACTATTTTGAGATGCAGCTAAGGAGCGCTTTAGGGATGCTGCTGCAGTCACCAGAACCATGAAGGAATCAAATATCCCTAACTATTAGCATCAAAAAGGAGATTTAACGTGAGTGTTGGAAAAAACTTGGCTAGACAGAGGCCTGCAAGTTGAATATGGTTTATATATTATGTTTTTATTATATTCTCATTCCTAACTGATTGCCCAGTGCTGAGGTATTTGTGTATCTTCCAAAAATATACTGAAAGAGGGTACCACAGATGATTTATTCTCCATTTCTCCCCATAGGAAACAAGATGGATGGTGGCAAGATGGGTGTGCTTTGCCCTGGGATGCACAAAGGCAGCTGGCCACCCACTCCGCTGGGAGCACCGACTGAACGTGGGTCCTCTGGGGCTGGAAGTACGAGTCTGAGTGAATTTCATGTGGTGATGATAGATTAGCTGTGCATCGTTCTTATCCCGGTCCTCCATGCAGGACTGAATTACACCCTGAATTACTGAATCCTGAGTAATTCTGTTGGTTTATAGATGAAAACAGCTCTTTTCTTTTTGCAAACAATAGCCATTGGGATCTGGGAACCTGGAATTCTTTTTAGCTTGTATTCATTTCCGTTATGTGTAACTGCTCTTGAGTGAGCAAGATAAAAAGTGTTACCAAAAGAGACAGGATGTCTTGAAGCAAACTTGAGACTAACATCATTCTGTTATACCTACTTTGATTTATTTTTGGACTTATTTTTTATTTATTTGAGCTTACTAGCTAATGTTATTTTAACATTGATTGTCAGGAAAAAGGCTCCATAATGTCATTTCAAATCGGTTCTGCCACTTAATTCCAGCCCTTCTTGTCTTGTATGCATTTATCCTGAGTTAGTTTGTCTGTTATTTTTTAAAATGTTAAATTATTTGTTTTCTTTACATTCTTTAGAAATATACAAAAGCTGTGAGAGTTGAAGCCATCATAAAAATGCCAAGGTGCAAGTTACCAGTCGCACAGGCTACACCCTGAAGATTTCTGGAGGACCTCAAAAAAGAAATAGCATAGCTGCTGGAGAACATATGCAAACTCTCACTATAAACATTTGCTGTCAAAAGGATCAATGGGTAAGGTATTGAACCTGTATTTTTAAAAGGTTTTAAAATCCAAGGAATTATTAATACAGTGAATTGCACATCAGATGATCATTTGAAGTTCTACTTAAAAATGGAATGATATAACACCTCCAAGGTCATTTTATGAGGTGGTCTAAGAAATGACAATTTCTGGAATAGAAAAATCTGTCTCATTAATCTGTTACTGGCAACTGAGTGGTTCAATAGCAGTATGGATGAAGGAGAACTTACTAATATATTATATTTATATTTTCACAAGCCCCTGGTAAAATTATCACAACAGCCTACTAAAGAAATTCAGGATGTAGTTTTACAAGGAAAATCAGGCCCCTAAATACGTATTTAAGTATAAGCATTAACAGCATTTCTAACCTTGAAGGTTTTCTTAACGCAGTAGGAACTTACATTTTCCACTGGCAAAATCACTCAGTTCCCTTGATTTTGCTGCTGAGCATGTGCAAAACCATCTTGACAGCTCCAGGCTGCTAAGCCCCAAAGAAATAGATAAAATAAGCATTTTCTTGCAAGTTTCCTCTCAACTGCCTGTCAACTTCAGTTTTGCATCCCAGCAACCAATTTCAATTCATTTTATTTTATACTGACTACATTTATCACAATTTATTTTATATTCTTGATAGGATATTGAAAGAGGCTCTCAGGGCCACAGATTGCTGCTGAAATGTTAGACAACATTTGGCATGAACAGGATCAGAAATTAAAAACTGGCATTTTTTGAGCCTGGTTGCCTTTGAAATGAGGTTTATGAGATTGTGTTGTTTATCTCTCTGTACATTCAGCAATTCCCCTTAAAAACTTTGGGACCCAATTTCAACCAAATTTGAAAGATGAGCTGAAATCTCAAGATAAATAAGGTCTGTGAAAAACTGCAGCTGTACAGAGGACAAAGCGCGTAATTAAATGCCTGCGCTGTGGCAAAGGCAGGTGGAAGCCAGCCTTTATATAGCGGTTGAGAGCCGCCAGCCTGCCAGAGCATGCTCAAAGATTTTTGATTGAGCATAGCACGTGCCCTATATGGAGGGTGGCTTTCGGAAGGGAACTTGAGATTGTTATGGCAGAGGAGATTTTAGGAAGCAAAGAACATAAGTTCATGAAAACAATTAATCAAACCCCTCCTTGTTTGTTTTATTTCTCGCAGGGCAACTCAGTTCTCTTGCCCTGCCTCTTCTTCCTCTTTCCCACCCTGGACACCTTTTATCCTCCCAGAATCTCCAGTGTCTGTTACTATCTTTGTATTCCCCTCGCTCTCCTGGCTCAGCATCAATTCCTGTAACTTAACCGGCCTAAGAATTCTGTCTGATTTAATAATGAGGTCTCAGATAGACCCTGGTGGGAGCCAGTTAATGGCTGTTTCTTCATACAGAAAGTTCAGCTGGGCTGTTAGGATGTGCTTATATCTATAGCTGTAACAAAACTAATTGGTACTGACCCCTTTCCCTCCTGACTAGAAAATTTCCTGCTTTGGTATTTATACTCCTCAAATATTTGTGGATTCTTATTGTGTCCCCCTGCCAGCTACCTGACGTTTTAAAGATCCAGCCGTTGTGTGGCAGGACTAGTGAGTCCAGTTTAAAAAAAGCTAACTAGAATGAAGCAAATTATTATTATTTTAAACCTATACATACATTTCAAATAGTATATCCAACCCAATTTCACAATGTTTTTAGAATATTCCTATAAGGTATGGAGGCTTACAGCTGGCCCGCAAGGTCTGTACTGCTCTAAAAAACCATGTGAGAGTCATATATTTTATAAATTAGCTTAGCTGGAGAAACAAAGAAAAATGCCTTGTCTCCTTTTTGTCTTTTCTGTCGGGTTCTTCCTCAAGATGCATACCTTCTCTAGTACGGAAAGTTTTTGTAGCTCTTCTCTGGTCAATTATCTAAACAGGACACAATTGAGCTGATGTCAAAACAAAGAATAGACACATACGTAGTACTGGGCTGTGATAACAGCTGCTCTTCTGCACAGCTTCCCAGCTTGTGAAACCTGGCTAGTTTTGCATAATAGATAAGCCCCAGGAAGTATAAAATTAGTGAGAGTGCTTGGAGCGTGCCCATGTGCCCAAGGTACAGTTTTACAGTCGTTTGAAGGTCAGCAGCAAATTGGCATCTACACCCAGTCCTGCAGGATAAGGCTCTGGAGGGACAAAGCTCTCAGGCAAGCGTCCCTGTGGCCATATGGAAAACCTGAGGCCGAACAAGGGGCTGAGATCCCACCCTATCACTTATAAACCAAGGCCAGAGTTACCAGGTCAACCTTTCTCGTCATTTATCTAGGGCATCTTTGAAACAGAAGCCTCAAGGAAAGACTTTTGAAGCAAAAACTCCAGGCCTAAGGTCTCACATGGCAGGTACTCGTCCTCAACTTCTGGATTCTCTTTTTCTTAACTTTAAAATGAGGTTTCGATGAGAAGAAAGTTAAACTGCTGAAGGAGATTACCAAGTTTATGGGTGTTATTATCTCTCAAATAGTTAATGTCTCACTTCTCAGTCAAACTTTTTTTTTTTTCAAACTTGGCAGGCTTCTGGCTAGGCTAATTAAGAGTGTAACTAGGCTGTAACCAGTTGATCTCTGTGATACGATAAGCAGCATGCGAGCAGCAGTAATAGCAGTGGACTAACTTCAGAGTGCTGTGAGCTCCTCTGAGCTTCACCAACAGACTTGTTGATCAGCTCCAGATTTTACAATGTCATTTTTCTTCTCCTTTAACAGAAAAACTGTCACCAGAGTCACATGCAAATACAAGAAGTTGTATGGCTACAACAGCACACAGCAAGACTCACTAGGCCACGGGTTAACATGCGTACCAGTGCCAATGTTCAGAGAAGATGGTTGCACCAGGAAAGATCCAAACTCAAAAGCAGAGATCGGGTGCTCTTCTAAGGAGCACAAGAGGAGGGACATGATTTGGGGGAAAAAACTAAACCCAGAAAACCTTCTGTAGAACATGTTCCACCTGCTGTGAAAGTGAAAAGGAAGAAGGGTACTGAAAGCAGTCTGAGGTGTATCTAGTTTCAGAATTTGGCTGAAGAAAAAGAAGCAATAAAAATCACTTCTGCAGATTAAATCCATAAATGGTCTGAAGGGATGGAAAGATCTGTACTGCATCAGAAAAGCAATGGGGTGGGAATGTTAATAAGCAGATTGTAAGACAAGGTGGAGATTTGGAAGTGTCCAGTTTGAGCTATGGTTGGTGTTCAGGCAGGAAGTTCTCAAAACGTCCTGAACTCCACGGAGCATGCTTAAACCCACGAGGCAGTGTGGTATGTGCTACAGCTGCTTGGCACTGAACAAGAAGCTCTCCTCCAAACTATTTATTTTGTCCGTCTCCTGCAGATAGCTGGTGATGAAGCAAACACAGGTGTTCTTTTTCTGATGAAACTTCTACGCTCTTGGTGCACACACGCTTGATCTGCAATACCAAACCTACCCCTCAAACTCGGGGAAGACTCTTCCTGCGGATTCTTGGGTGTCAAGCTAGGCTGACATACGTGTACCCCAGCTGTAAATCGAGAAGCCTTTCCTGGCACTTGTGCAGCATGCCACTCCCAGGAAGATTTGGGAGTTTGCTAGGCATGTCCTACCCCTCTCACGCGGTCCCTGGCACCACGCCGACATTCACAGAACACTTCATACCTCCAGCATATCACCTCTCCAAGGAAATAAGGCACAGCAGCTCAAAGGATGTTCAGAGGGCTCCTGGATACATCTATTTGGATATATGTGGCACTGAAGTGCCCTTTCTCTGTGCCTGGGTGCTTTGCCACCAACCAAAAATTCCACCCTCCCCTCCATGATCTTCCTCCCACAGACCAGCCTCGCTGGTGATTTTGCCCTGCTCCTCCCTTCCCCAGCAAGCTTCTTGCTCTGACAAATTCTCCCTTGGCAACAACAGCTCCTGCTGGGTTCCTCCCAGTCTGTGGTCATGGCTACTGGGGTGTGAAGCGTTCAGCCCACCTGAGTCAGAAATGCTCGGCAGCTCCGCTGACAGCATAACAAAGAGCAAGTCATCAGCAGAATTGTGCCCAGCCTGGGCTGTCTCACCAGAAAGGGCTGGATGTGAGAATACCTGGCCTGAATGCTGCAAACTCCCAAATTATTTTTTTTTGGCTCTAACAGCCTGCAAGCTGCTTCAAAGTTATGAATCCATCATTGCACGTAATTTAAAAGTGCATTTTTTTCAGAGGAAAAAAAATTGCAAAAATAAAAAATGTTTCACTACCTAGAAACAAGCCCGTGTTATGTTTTGGGAGTGGAAAAGAATTCCCAAATTAGGTTAAAAAAATACACAGTGTATTATTTTGATTACAGTTGTTCTAACTGAATATTTTTACAGATCTGAAAATGTTCAAAGGAATTTAAAAATAAAGGAGGCGCATATTTTCTTTTTTGTTCTTAGGGCTTTAAAATCTAAAACCTATCTCCATGTTTGCTAGAGATGCTTTCTCTGCTTCTTTCATACTAAGCTTCCCAAGTAAGATATTGTTTTTCTTTGGTTTTTTGAGGGGGAGGGTTTTCAATTAATCTGAATGAAACACTTTGAGAGAAGGCTGGCTGCTGAGCCCACAAAACCACTGATACAGTACCAGAGCATTAGTGGGGCAAGCTTGTGACCTGGTGGGGGGCATCTTTGCTGGACCAAGTGCATGTCCTCGTTTTGTGTCACACCTGTCGCATCCTCTTTGCAGCACACATTCGTTACGGTCAGGTTAGTGACCCCGTACAGTTGGCTGCCTGCAAAGCCCAAGGGAATGTCTTTTATCAGGCTGGGGGGCATTCCCACATGGTTTCCTTGTGGAGATGAAAATGGCAGGTTTCTGCGTGTGTTTGTTTCTTCGCATCTTTTTTTTTTTTATGATTAAGTAAGTCAAGGTCTGATTTGTTATCTATAGGGTGGTTTCGGTCTTTCACCATACTGCTTACTGCTGCAAGGAAGGTGCTAGGGAACCCTGATCCTCCTGGGAAAGGTAATCAGAGTTTATTTATTTCCCACAGTAATAATAACCAGATAAGACACAGAAGTAGTCCTTGGGCCAGCAGACCAGCAGGCTGTGATTGCTCTCAGGATCAATGTTCTCTCATTAATTTTTTGGATGAGTATGACAAATTTTTAGTAGGAACTAAAGGTTCCCTTGTGGAGCTGATAGCCGGAGTGTGCCCTCAAGAAGTGAGTTTGTCTTCTCTCAGGTCAAGGAGTGAATTCACTGCGTGTCCTGGGTGAACGCTGTTCCCAGTGAAGTGCTGGGTTGAAGTGGTAGAGAAGAGAAGGTAGGCAACTTCGTTCACTGCTTGAAAGGCGAACATGATACCTGCTTGCTCTTCTCCCAGCTCCATCTTCGGAAGAAGCAACTGTCTCTTAACTGCTGGCAAGGAGAGATCCTTCCCTGCAACCTGGCTGCAGCCAGCATGAAGATGCACACTGCAGAGATGGTGCAGGGGATCTGGAGGCCAGGCTGGTGCACGCTGGAGCAGGAGTGTTTTCAGGAGATGACTGGCGTGGCTCTGGTGGGGCTGTGTCGTACCCAGCAAGCCAAAGGCGTCCCGCTGCGCAGGCAGAGAGCCTGTCCTCTGGGAAGTCCCCAAATCTTACTAAAGCTTGATAGGAGGTGGGCGGGGAGGGAAGGCAGGTTTCCATGTTTCGCACTGAGATGACATGTGTATCTACAAGCTTCTGTGTTCGTGGTCTTTCTTCCTGTGCTCTGTGTGAACAGGAGTCAGTCCCAGTTAGAAGGCAGCTGCGTATGGGATGGGCTGTGGGTGGTTATTGTTATTTCCGTAACACTTGCGTGAGAAGATGCCAACCTGTTCTGAGACCCAGTTAGGCTATAAGCACAGCAAGCTGGAATCCCTTAGAGAAACAGAAAGATAGATGACTTGCCTGCAGTCAAACATAAGTCAGCGGCAAAAATAGTACCTGGTTGCTGGACTGAAAAACCAGCATGGAATCAGCCTGGCTTGTCCTGTGCTTCCTGCAGCTCACAGACGGATGGGAATATGTTGGGCTGAATTGGGATCTGTTAAACCTAATTGAACCTTAATTAAAATAATGAAGATCACAGGCACAATCAAATTTCAAAACAAAGAGATTTAGCAAGATTAGTCCGTTAAAACTGTGCAGATGATGCCATTAATCTTGCAGGAGGTCCAAGATGAACGATACGATATCTAGCCAGCTGGGAAGGCAGCAAACTGGAGGTAATATCGGGTTCCCAGCATGAAGAGTAAGGAGGTAGATGAATTTTCCCGTTCCATTTTACAGTTTTATTTTTAGACAAGAGCAAAATACCGAACATACCAACATATGTGTGCACGTATAACACAGGTGTGATGCCCGTGAGTCACACAAACCTGCGGACTTCAGGGAGGCAGGGAGCTCACAGCTTGAAACGCTTGGTGAATTATATATAATTCTGTACTTCCCATTTATTTTTTAAAGAGTTATTCTGTTATTTATAGCAACTTTAGCACTGAGGAAGCTGGCTTTGACTGACAACTCCGGGAACAGAAGTTGTTCTTTGTCCATAAAACAGGTACAGCACAAGACATGAGAGGGGGCTCTGGGCCCCACGCTCATTCCTTTCCCGGCCTCTCCAGGGATCCCATCGTCACTCTTATCGACGGTAATGCATTTATGACACTTCATCGTTTGTGAGAAGAACCTGCTGTGTTGTTCACATGAAGCCAGGCTCCCCCGCTGGAAACCCAGAGCTGGCGGAAGGTCCTGGAGCCCGGGCGCAAAGGCGTGGGGAGGGGGTGCTGCAAACCCCCCCCAAGCTGTTTGCGGGAGGCAGAGCGTGGGGAGGAACACTATGTAGCTGTTGATAATGGAAAAGCAGGTAAATGTGACCAAAAGCCTAGCCTGCAGTTCACAGGTAAAATGATTTTACCAGAAAAGGAAATTCTTTTTAAAAAGCCAAAGAAGAAAGATATTTGAGGCGTCCTCTGGGAAATAAGATGAGCAATCTAAACTGTGGGTTTTCTTTGTATAATCGACACTGTATTCCTGGAGGGATCTTTTTATTTGGTTCTTTGCTCTCTCGACAATGTACACAAGCTGCAGTACGGAAAATAGAGATAGTCAGAGAGAGATAACACTGTACCAAGAGAATTTAATTAATAAGTCCTTGTGGGACTGTGGGTGACTATGGAAAGAATGGAGGAAGATGAGCAAAAAGAAATCCTCCCAATGTCTGCATGTATTAAATATTTCATGGAAAGGGAGCAAAAAAGAGGCACCAAAATGAGTTTATAATTCTTGGAAAACCTAAAAAAGAATATTAGGCAATGTATTCTCTTTTCTCTTTCAATCTTTCTTTAGACAAACTTCATACTGCACCACTTTCAAGGAGGAGAATTTGGGCGAGGGATTTAGCAACAGACATCTGAAGACCTCAGAAAAAGCAGGGGAGTGGGGAAACAGAACAAAAGGAAAGACTCGCTCTCTTTTTTAACAGCCACCACCTTTTACAGTTCTTCAGGAGACACATGGGAAGTCCTGCATGGGTGGGTGCCGCACACCCCGAGACACAAGTGCTACCCGTTGCTTCACAGCAGGCAGCGGAGAGACAACATCAGTGCTGCTTAATTTCAGGCTGGCCGAGGAACAAAAGATTTTTGGCATACTGATCTTGACCTCTGACTTCTGTCCTGTCAGCTGTTACCTCCCAGTGCCCTTGGGCTGGCTGAATTCGCTCTTGCTGATGGCCTTTGTACTTGTGTTGAAGTTGGGCTTTTAGGTCTTTGGGAAGATCTTGGAATTGCAGATTAATATTACATACCCTTGCTTTTATTAGAAGCTTTGCTGAGGTCCAGAAGTTGCTGGAAGCCTGATATTCTCCACCGTTTACTGGCTGCGAATGATGTAGATACTCATATTTTTAATCTCCTTTCATTTAGTTGTGTGTGCAGGACCTCTGTCGTGGCCAGCAGGGAACTCTCCCCTGGGCACAGAGAGGCAATTCAGCGTCTGTGCCAACCCTGGCTTGTTAAAAGCCTGGCAGCTCTTGACAAACAAAGCCTAGAAATGTTGCTATTAAAAGCAGTTATTGAATAAACCCATATGTGACAAAGCGATAGCTGCAAAAAAGCAGTGGAATTGTTTTTTAACGGATAAATCTTATTTGAAAGGTAAAGCTGAGCTGTGAAAGCTCTGAGAACAGTCACCTGAGGATAGAGCTTTGAGCAACGTGGGAAAAATTAGAACCACTGTGAACAATGTAGAGGATAATAGATTTGAGAACATGTCTGCTTTGAGTGGGAGCTTTTATGTAAAGAAAAGAGAGGATAAGCCTGGATTTAACTTTGGTATTTGAATGCTCTCACAAATAGAGATAGAAGAACAAACCCTCCTTCCCTTTAGCAAGCCGCCAGCAGCTAGAAACAAGAGGGCTGCAGACAGGTCCTGTGGGCAGGCTCTGACCTCCCAGCGAGCCAAACAACTGGTCTGCCTTTGCACCTTGGCTGCGCGTCGCACCAGCTCATGCAGGGTGCTGAGCTCCCGCGGTTGAAATCTCCCAACGGAGGGGAGCAGAGGAGCAGCGGTTGTGTAAAGGCTGTTGCAACAACTGAAGAGCAGCTCTGCTGGAAATCCAGAATTGCAATGGGAGAGGATCTTGTTTCGCTGTCTCTCTGCTTTAAAGTGTCTTTGCTTTGGCCTTGCTTGGGTGATAAGAACTTGCTCTAGAAACAGAAAAATAAGAAAGAAAAAAAAAGAGGGATCATTCTTTAAAAAGAGGCATCTGGACAGTATTTAGCCATAAAAATAAACCAACGTTGGTTATCTAAATTGGACGTTGAAAAGAATCTGTCCTGATGGGCTTTTGGCAGGTGACCGCTGAGAATGGATATTTCCCGACGAGGGATGGGGAGCCCTTTATTGGACCTGGCAGAGGCAGTGACCTCGAGGCGCAGAATAGCCTCTCTGGGAGTGAGCAGTCTCCAGCAGGGACAGACGGCGGCTGGGACTGCTGCTGACAGACACGAGTGCAGTATGGAAATGCTCAAAACTAATTCAGGAATTTCCTGGCGCACATAACGTCCACATTAGGGAAATGTTTTACATCACTTGAGAGATGGTCTAGCTTGTCCAGTCTCTTCAAAGAGACTATTGGAGAAGCTATGAAAAGAGCCTATCAGGATTTACTGGAAGATCAGATAGAAATGAAAGGGAGGACAGAAAAATGTTCTGGAACAATGAAAACAAATAACATCTGAAAACATAACATCAGAACTGATCCTGCAGAGAACACCGGGATGAATATCACAGGCAAACTCATACTCAAGAAGATATTCGGGAAGTAATGGATTCAATCGAGCAAGGAACAGATTTTTCAAAATCAGACATAGGAAAACAGTCAGAAGCACCTGCTATGTCTGGAATATTACACATGCAGGTGCAAGTGTCCAGTTTAGAAATGAGTCCGTGACATTCCTGCTCACAGTCTAGGAGCAAGCGGATGTTTGTGGGCACCTATTGCTGTAAATCAGTCTCATCACCTACTAATATCTTGCTTTTGGAAATGTCAGTATTTTCTGGGAAAAAAAAAAACAAACCCTCCTCTCTTCAGTTTCTTCCCAAAATAAGATTCCTAATGTTGGTAAAATTGTAGACCTTTTATTTCAAGGGTAGATCTACACCGGCTTTTCTGTAATAGCAGTTTTCCCATCTACTGCTTCCCCAGGTAGTTGTGGTAGAGCTGTGGTATATCATCAGTGTCATGTGTTCAGTGCTTGGAAATAATCTTTTTATTAGAAAACATCTTAGTAAAAAAAGAACCATTTTCCAAAATTGGGACTATTTAAAACTTCTGAAGTGTCTAGGATCCTTAATTTCTACCTTACTCTTAAAAAAAAAAAAAAAAGGTAAAAGAACCCAGTTCAACACCTTATCCAGGGGAGAATAGCTAGAAAATGGAAAACAGAAGCACATTGTATTTAATTCACGTGTAAAATTCCCCCTTTGCATTACAAGTGAGCCAGGGTACCACTGCTATGTTCCAGCCCCAAACTAAAGTAGCAAGAATCCCATGTAAATAAAAGTCCATCTTTGCTGTCTTGTCTTCTTTCATCCTTTGCCTGATGGTTCTGTTGTTCCGGGGATGAATGTGGGATTTTCGACTCCCTGACAACCTCGTGATGGTTTCTGTCTCTGGAGGAGGGGCCTTAACCCCGGATATCTTGCAAAATCCCACCACTGGGAAGAGTGAGATGGTTCTGTGAGAATAGAATAGAATAGAATAGAATAGAATAGAATAGAATAGAATAGAATAGAATAGAATAGAATAGAATAGAATAGAATAGCAGTTGCTGTTAGGGGTAAAGGGAGGGCCCCATCCTGCAACAGCACTTCTCCCTTCACCCTTCCTATCTCTGCAGTGGAGGCAGCGGTAACAAGCCTGGTTTTCCGTCACAGTGCTGCCCTTCCTTCCCCTTTCCTGTGGCAGGAGAAACCCAGCCCTGGCCCCTTGTCCTTCAGTGCCACCAGCTCTTCTGAGGAGCCTTCAGCCGGCTCTGCCCAGGTTTCCCCGGAACAGAGGGCTGCGTTTGAAGCTGGGGACTCACAGCAGCCTATGGTCCTAAGGCAGGACACGGGAAAGGTATGAACGTGTCCGTCGTGAGTTCTTAGGGAAAAGTCAGATGCTTCTGCTAAATTAGGATTCAGAGCTCACAGTCCGGTTTTGCACCAGCAGAACAGCCTGATGGATGAGATGAGGTTGGTGAAACCGGAGAGCTTGTCCCACCTCAGCCTGCAGGGATCTGGATGCACACATATCCTTTGGGAAAAAATGTAACCACCAAACTGCGCTGCCGCCCATCCAGCAAAACCAGACCTCTTCACCGAGGAGCTGCTGCCTTGGCTTCCCAGCCCTTTGCTGCTTCTTTCTGGGGGAATTGAGGCCATTTGCTGCAGCCTTGAACCTGTACTATGAGCTAGAGACTCAGATGCCTTTGAAATCACTTTGAGCCTTGCATTGCTCTATTTCTCCCGACAATTCCCATTTGTATACTGTGACATTTTAAGTCTCTCAGACCCTGGAAGCGGAACGGCTGGGCAATTATAAACCACATTTGTTGTTCAGCTTGCGCCCCCCTCCCGTGAACTGAACCGTGAAAACGGAGCTCGTGTCGGCTCTGCGCTTGTGACCGGGCAGCACCATTTGTAAAGCTCTGGGATGGGGCTTTATGGCCCGTCCGCAGAGATGGATGCACAACTCCTGCGGTGCACAAGGCTTGGTATTAAAATAGTCACTCTGAGCTCCAGATCCTTCCTTCCACAAGACCAAAAAGGCTTCTCAGCAGAGAAGGGCAGAGCTGAATTTCCAATCCAAAAATCCTGCTTGGATCTCTGTTTGCAGACTCCCTTTCTGTTTGGCCTCTGCACAAGGGAGCGCACTGTATAAACATTATTTATTACCCCCCTCCCTGGCAAGAGAGTGTGACCGGTTATAATAATCCATTGTGTTTCTTAAACACCTTATAACTGATTTCCTAGCCCTTGGGCAAACACTAGGACTTCAGCCTCGCAGGGTCTGGTCAAGAAGGTCTTTTCCATGGGTTACGGGTGGGAAACTGAGGCACAAGGGTTGGAAATGGCCACTGGGATCTCTGACTGCTGTGCAAAGTGGATCCAGATGTGATGCATTCCCAGCCTCAGGGCTGTGCCAGCCCTCTAGTAACAGGGCCAGCAGGAAGAGACGAGTATGAAGGATTCTGCCATCCTGACAGTAGCACAATTTGCCAGCTTTTGCACAAACACGGGGACCTCCAGGCAAGGCTGATGGGTTGCAGGGGCTGGCGCCTGTATCACCTTCCATCACCATTGCTCTGGGGCAGTAACCGCTGGCAGAGCTGGGTGCTCAGGTAGGAACAAAAAATCCAAACAGCCATTGCCGAATTGCCTGGTGTTTTCTGTCAAGAGACCTCGACGTGACCCAGAAGATAGGTTTCTAACAGAGCCAGTTCCTTCTCAACTGCAGAGGCACCCTTCCCTCCCTGTGCCTCTGTGTCACTCGTTTCGATAGCTGTGATATTTTTCCAACATGAAATAAACACAAGTAATATAAATTTCCCCTCCCAGCTCTCAAAATTATCTAACCCAAACATTTTTAGGAGCTTGATAATAGAGAAGAATGCCAGCTTCAAAATAATAACTTTTAAAGTTGGGTAAAAAATTAAAATAAATTTAAAATAGATATTAAATTTGAGAGAGGCTGCAAAAAGTTCTATTGGAACTTGGAGGAGTTTCAAATGTTATTTTTAACCATAGACATTTAGCTCTTATGGGAAACAAAACTTAGAAGGACAGATATAATTAGGTCAGATATTGAGAAACTTATTACGCTTTGCTACAGATGATCCCAGGAGAATGTAACTTAAGCCCTTTTTTTTTGGTGTTAAGATTCAGTCGTATTTCTTCACTTTTTTAATGTAGAATTCTGTTCAAAGAATGAAATAAATTAGGATAGAAATATGCTTTGTATTACTAACTGCTTCAGCATGTGAAGCAATGAACGTTTGACGAGAAATCTGAGGACAGAAGGCAAGATTTTAATTTCATTTTGTACCAAACTCCATAACATTATGCTAGCATCTGTGCCTGCTTTTGTTCCCTGTGTAGATACAATTGATATACTGATGATACTGGTATCTCCTGGGATTATCTGATGCTTGGCATCTCCAAAGCACCACTGTGCAGATATTAACTACTCCTTGCAGCGTGATTACAACATAGACATTATTCATACTACAAGTGGGGAAACTGAGGCAAAGAGCACCAGTTGGTTGATCAACACTCCATCGGTTTCACAGCCGCAGCCAGGACTCAAGAACTTCTGCCTTCTGCTCCCCCTGCTTCTGCAGAGAAGGATGCATTTCGTACGCCACCGGAGGAGAAAAGCCTTTATCAAAAGAAGAAATGAGCCAGTAGGTGGCTGATAGAGAGTATTGCTAACACATGGATCTGGCATTACTCACAGCATTTATCACGCCTGTTACTGTGAGGCACACTGTTCTTTAAGGTGGGTGTGGGATTTGAGGGATACTGCTTTTCCTAGCAGCTATGGTGATCTGGGGAGGGAGTCCTGGTGAGTGGCCTCAAGTGAGGCATTGCACGCCATCCGTTGTAAGGTCTGCTCGGAGAGAGGTGGAAGTGGACTGGAGTCATGCTGGATACCAGGTTTTCCTGGCACAGCCCCACTGGCTCCAGAGTAGGAAAAACAATATTCTCACTGACAAAAGCTTGCCAGCACCTCCTCTGGAACCCGCAGCCAAAGCAGACACAACCCATACAGACGAAAGAGCCTTTTGGCTAGATAGCTTGAATATTTCAGGGAGCTGGTTTAACTGTGTCAGCAACAGGTCTCCATTGCTGGTATAAAATATTTCCCCAGCCAGCAGGGGATTTGTGTGTATAGTTATTAGCAAAGCGTCCGTAGTGGAGGATCAAAATGCAAATATCTGCAATGACTGGAGTGTGTGGATCGGGGATTTGGGTCAGACCCTTCATTACAGGTGAACAAAACAGAAGCAGTCTCTCCTTGCTGCTACAACATGTCCAGGCCAGGAGTGGTGGTAAATCTGAACAACAGGTTTATCTTGAATCCTTCTTGAGTCTGAAGTGAAGATTGTCCAGATGCAGTGGCAGGACCATCTAGACCTAAGCACACTCAAGACCAGTCGACCCACCTGGTGTTAACATGGAGCAGCACTCCATACCTGACGTAGCGTTGGAGGAACATAAGATGAGCCAGGAAACAGAATACATCAGTATTTCTTATAATATTTTTGAAAAGCATAGGTGGAAGCAAAGCGTGTGAGTTCCTGTGGTAAGTAAAAACCTCATGCTTGGCCTGCAAGAAATGTTGATCAAGACAAAGTGGTGGAAGTTAGCTTACACCGGTGCTGCATTTGGAAGCATGTATCTGTGGCAACGTGACAGTGTCATCAATCCCACTGCTGCCAATAGTGAGGAGTTTACTTGCTTTCTATACTTGTAAATGGCAGAGATTGAAGTCAAAGTTCCCGTCTTCCACAGGAGGTATTACGGTTGATGAGCAGTTCCAAATTATTGCCAATGACTGCAAGGTAGTGATGTTGCTCCTCACCTTCACAGTAATAAGTGGCATCAAGCTATGGCAATAATTTCCTGGGATAAACACTGTACTCTTACTTTCTAATGTAAATTGCACTCTTATTGATGCAATAAACTGCAACTGTTTTTTCAGGCTGTGGAAGACTTCCAGTAAGTGATAAGAGCCTCAGTCACGTAATTCTGTTGGGTGCTAGATCCTCACAGTGCTTTGCTTGCTGAGCTTGCGACAGGGGCCATACAAAAGAAACACATTCCCTGTCTGCAGCACATGAACCGTACAGCAAGTTTGGTTTTTTCTACGTGTTTTTTTCTACTCAAGCAGAGCTTGGTTGTTGTCTCTCAAACCTACCACTTCCTACGTGCCATGGCAGAACCTCACTGCCCTGAGAAGCTCAAATCAGCTGAGTTGTCACTGAAAGCCCAGACACAGCCGTTCCAAGATTGTGCCTGTTAGGGATGGTGCTTCTTGGTAGTTTCCAGACAATAAATTGACTTAAATTAAAGCTTATTAAGATTAATACTGTCTGAGAATGTGTGTGCCTTCCTATGCTGAGTGACTCTGCAGCCACACTTCTACAATCTTCCTTTTGTAACTGCTGCTTCTCTGCATTTCTGTTAAACTCTCAGTCATCTGTCAAGTCTATCTCAAGCCTTGTCAAGCCTTGCATAGTTCTGCCAAGAGAGTAAATTTCCTTACTCAGGGTACCTTGGCTAAAGAAGCTTGGTTGGGATTTTTTGGTTAGTTGTTTTTTTTTGCTGAGGGAGCTGGTTTTACTTGTCTCAATCAGAAAAACCTGTCCCAACAAAATGACTTTTTTTTGCTTCTGTACCAAGAATCAACTTTTCCCAGCGTACAAATATCATTTGGGTGTGTAACTCTGCACACTAACGACTGGTGTAGCAGTTAACAGCTCTCTCTTGACTCAATGGTCGAGCTCTGAATTTGACATTTGAGTGTTCCCTGCTGTAGGCACTAGTGCCTGCATCTCTAGGGTAGCAGCAGGGAAGCAGACTATGCAGAAAGCAAACTCTCCTTTAGGTTTTGAGGATGTTCAGCTAAAAGATATTATCAGGCAAATGTGGGACTTCATGCTTAGGCTTTGATAGGGGAAATTGTATTTCTTTTAATCCTTGAAACATCATATATCTCTGTTAGTATTCAAGGCAACCAGTAGGATGGCTACTTGCCTCTTTTATTTTTCAGAGGAAAGCAAACCCAAATCCTCTCTGGTTTGATACCAGAGAGGCACTGTCTGCTTGAAACAGAGCCAGTTTTTGAAAATGAGTTAAAAGTCATCTCCTTGCCAATTTTTGTGGGTGTTCATCCTGCCTGGGTAGCAAGCAAAATCCTGCAGGGAATCTCATGAATGTCAGTGCAAGCAGGTAACGAAGAGCTAAGTCCCTGCTAGATTTCTTTCTTCCTTCCTTTGAGGAGGAGGAGGAGAGGGGAAGGCAGATGGCAACTCTTCACTGGAGCACTGCGCGTACGTCTGTTATTGAAGCTTTACCTCTGCAGAATTGATGTGTTTGACTAAAGAATTACATCCTTGCTGCAGAAAACAGAAGCAAGACATGTTCCCTGGCTGCATTCCTCTGGGCTAGGGAAAAGTACAACGGAAAGCAGGGAGAGGAGAGAGGAGGAGCTGTTCGCTGCAGAGAGGAGAAAATGTCAGGACTACTGCCAGCCTACTGAGCGAAAGGTGTTGGGGAGAGTCGTTCAGATTTACCACTTGAGGTGATTTATTGCGCTTTTCTTTCGTCGCCCTCCAAAGATGTCTGTTTAAATACATTTTTCGCTTTGTTGCTCACAGTTGGAGATGTTTCACACAATGAGGCCCAGGTAACGTAATGCAGTTTCCCAGATTTCTCCATGGAAGTTCAAAATAATGCTTAAGTGTTTGGGTTTTTTTTTTTGCAAAGACTGTGTAAAAATTGAACCCAACCCCTGCTTCGTCAGTCAGTTTGTGGCAGAACCGTAGGAAGCCTGTCTCGGCTTGGACTTTACAGCTACATTAAAATACATCTTTTTTCACAATAAAAACAGCCTAGGACTACAGCTTCTCAGAAAAAGAAGAAAGTATTTAAACCACTGTCAAAGTGATGTTGGTCAGTCGTCTCTGATCAGGTTCTAGGGAGGACAAAGAAGTGCTTCCTCTTAAATCCACGTTTTGTTTCTTGGGTGGTTTTCACTCCCTCCACTTCAGCCAGAAGGTTGGCAAGCCCTCGATCCAGATCAGCCACAGTCCTTACGGATCTTTATTTCATCAGGTGAACGCACGACATGGGTAGTTTGTGAAGCTGAGCAAAACGGGGGATTTTTTTGTCTGGCAATGTGGCTGCCCTTGGGACACACCCCGAGCAGAGAGCTTGTCGTCAGGGGAGGGCTTCGGGAGCCATAATTAGCGTCTCAGTTGGGTGCTGGTTAATTGGTGACCTGAGCCTTGGTTGTGGTCAGGGCCAGCCCCGAAGGGGAGGCCTGGTGGGCTGCCATGGCTGCTCCGGGGCAGGGAGGCGGGCAAGGCCCTGCCGCCATCTTGGGGCAGGGAGGTGGGCAGGGCCCTGCCGCCATCTTAGAGCAGTGCCGGGGGCACCAGGACAGGGCAGGCCAGGGTGGTGGCTGAAAGGGTCCCCTTGGCAAGGGAGGAGGTTCCTGGGGGGGGACGAGGTGGTGGTAACAAACCCACTCCCTGTTCCCATCACCTCCGCCCCCACATGCTCTGGCCCCTAAGGGCCATTCAGCACCTGTGGCACTGGTTTAATGGCAGATAATGCCAGCAGGTGTCACCTCCATGGGACACTCTGTGAGCATGCGGCAGAACCATGGCATGAGCACCAAGAATTTTATCCTAAGTCAGCAAACAAAAGTCTAATGAAGAGCGTAATCATTCTGCTTAGCTGCTGTCAGTCACTAGAGTCTAGTTTCCGCGATCTGATGCCCATCACCGCAGAAGACAGACGTGGCGCTGGAGAAAGGTGGGCGGCCAGTGTCTTCAAGGTGGCGTTTCTCTCGGTTTCACCGCCCTGCTCCTGTCCTGCAGCGGACAGCAGGGAGGGACGGAGGCGGAGGCCAAAGGCGTGCTGCCAGGCTGTTCAGGGAAATGGAGTCTCAGTCACAGGCCATAGGGAATAACCTTGCTTTGTGTCCCTGGTGCTTAGGGGTAATGGGGGTGAAATCTGGCTAAACCCATGCCAGAAAAATGGGAATTATTTATTTAATTCTGACTATGATGCAAGAGAATTCTTCTGCTTTTGTGTGTATTATGCTGCATACAAGCTCCTCAAAATCCTTGCCTCCTTCTTTCTGTTGGACACAGGTAAAGAAGATGCAGGGCAGTCCCAATGAATAAACGTGCAGCTTAGCGTGACCCATTGCTTCCGAGATCTCAACAACACACGCAGCAGTTGTGAATGCCTGTCCTGCTTTACATTCAACCCCTAGCTTGTTCTGGAATAACTTTCACGTGTAGGCAAGCCAGGACAAGGCTGCAGTGCTAACCCACCCTGCCTTTCTGTCTTCAGGAATTCTCCTATGGGAAGGGAATGCTTTATTTCCTCTTTAAAGCAATAATTCATCCCAGTATCTTCCCACAGCTGCACAAAAGGCGAGAGACAAGACACCAGGATTAGTGCAAAACGAGATGGGTTGGAAGAGGAATGAGAAAATCAAAATCCCATCGTGTGAAGGTCCCGCCTATCACTGTAAGATGGATCCAAACCAGAATGCTGAATGCAACTCCTCTGTAATGCCAGGGAAATTCAAATCCAGGTCTAACGTAGAAACCTAGGAATGAGAGGTCAGGTAATATGACACTTCCCCTCCGGATGGCTGTGCGAAAGAATGCAGGAAGAAAGAAAAATTAACCCTGTCTGCACGCAAAGTGAGCCATGTCCCTCCCTGGCTCAAATCCTGGGGGAAAGACTCCTTTTGCATGTTCGAGATTTGAACATTACTCCTGTGCCCCCGGCAAGAAAGGGCACAACAGAGCTCTAATGACCGGGATCTAGGGGAATGTGGAGTTCATTATGAATACCGCAGACTTTGTAGGAGACATAAAATAATAAACGTTTTAGGAATGTTTGCTTTCATTTCATGCAAGAAAGTTAGCAAATAAATTGCACTAGATATTTATTACGTTTTTTACAGGTGAGCCTTACCTGCACTGGGATATTCGGTCAGTTGAGTAGCACTGGATTCACAATGCATGTTGTGTTATCATCTGTGATGAATAAAGATGATCCTAGAAGTCAGTACCGCTACCACTTGCTTTACTGTCCCTTTCATCATCGTTCCGTGGCGTTTATACTTCAATACAGAAGTGGCAAAGTGCTTTTGGAGACAAATACAGCAGCTGTAACACTCTCACCAAAGCTTCCATTAAAACATTTTTTCAGAGAGAGAAAAGATAACATCTGAAAAACAGCCTGGGTCAGCGGCTGGTTTCCACTTCTCCAGACATCAGAGGTGGGCAAGGGAATCTCAGCTGTGCTACCATCTGAAGGCTGATGCTCTGAGCTCAGAAGCACCTAAGTTTTTTGGTAATACACCATCAGCCAAAGTTTTGTTCACCCTTTGTATAGAGCCAGCACCTGGTGATGGTCTGGTCTGGAGGCTAAGGTAGCACCTGTTCACACAAACCAAATCACTCACCTATTTGATTGGCAGGGCTGTGCTTGCTGATTAGAGGCGGGTATTTAGCCCAGAGTTTGCAGGGGTACTTAGTCAATGCTGAAGAAGTGAAAAGCTCAGGTGGGAAGCGCTTCTGACATTAAAAACAGGACTTGCCTACTGCACAAAACATTCCAGTGTGGAAGGTTTAAAACATACGGTGACTTTACTTACTCCTACCTTTTGGATCAGTGACTATTGCAGTTCGCTGGAAGAAACCCAAGGCAAAACACAGCCAAAACTGTGGAGCTGAATATGGTTTTGACTCAGAACTGTGCAAAAATGCAGTCTTTCCGTGGTTTTGGGAGTTGAAATCATAATTCCCTCTTCCCATGATCTGCTTCATAATTCCGATGGGGAAGGAGAGCCATTGGGAACCTCGGTCCCGCTGCATCCCTACATCAGCCTTGATTTGCTGAGAAGGGCTGAAAGCAGCCAGGGGAGCTCAGCTGAGACGTGGTGCTGGAACAGTGAACCCTGCAGCTGAACTCTGCCGAGGTCTCAGGTGTTCTATTTAGAAGCTGCAGTTTCTGTCAAATTAGTTATAGCCCCTGTGGGCTCAGATCTAGGCCAGTGTTAAAATGAGCGCAGAGCCTATTATATTTAAATACCTACTCCACTCCCAGCTTGAGCGGTAGCAGTGCAACTTCTAAACCAGGTCGATGACTAATCAAGGGCAGTTTGTACTAAAAAGAAAAAAAAAAGGGGCATGTGTGACTTCTAGATGAAGCCCATGGTCATGCACTCTGCCAGGGTGCAGCTCGGCAGCTCTGGGGTCAGTCTGGTCTCAAACCAGTTCTGGGCATTATCCTGGTGACTGTTTAAGGTTGCTCTGGTATTTTACCCAGTTTTAAGCACTAAAAGTCTGTACAGTATTACAGGTATCTGACTGTAGGATTAAGGGCAGTTTAGATCATATTGAGGTTGATGCTTTCTCGTGCACATTGGTATGATGTTACACACACAAACGTCCCCATACATAATTGACTCTACATATAAGTGCCATATGTCAAGCTCTTGTGTGGAATTCTCTGGTTTCTAAAGATGCGATGGGGTTGGTTTCACCTGACTTCAGTCCTTACCGTGTCTCTTCTTTCAGTTATGCGACTGGGCTCCCTTTGTAGCCACAGACAAACAGGCACTTGAAAGGTGTTTTGCCTGATCCCCTTGAGACATCCTGCACAAGGATGAGAGGAATCAGGTTCTGAATATGTTGATTTCTCTCCACTATCAGAGGAGTCCAGTGCTTTGCTTTGGAGCTGCTGTCCCCGCACCCCAGCCTTCTGCTCCCTGTGTCCCTCGTCCCAGCGCATCCTTGACTGATCAGGGCTTCCCCAGGAGGCAAACAGTCAGCTCCGTAGTGTAATACTGGTGACATGCTGTAACCAGAGATCCCATCTGAAGGTTAGGTAAGCTACAAGGTATGTCTGTGGGAAAGGAAAAGACTCAGGCATTTGTCTTGGGCAACCAAGAGACCAGAAACTCAATGACCCTGAATGCTCATCGTAAACCCAGCACAGAAACCACTCACCACACGACGCTTTGCTGTGATTTCCGCCTATTTTAACAGACTCTTATTAACTGTTTCCTCATCCTCTTCAGACCTTTCAGTCTCCACACCTTGTCTATCCCGAGACACCACTTTCCCATGTCCTCCCCACAGCCCTAGCGCTGTTAGGGTGGCAGCCTGCAGAGCCATTTACAGCTGGGGCCGATCCCACCCCACACCTGGTTGACCCTGCCTGGCCATACCAGCCTTTTGCTGGATGATGATGACCAGGGCTGCTTCAGCTCCAAGCTGCAGGGGAAGCCAGGACACGAGGGAAACTGGCCAGCAACCCAAACCTACCCTGGGACTGTCTACAAACAGATCTGGCAACAAGCCTGGGCTCCCAGGGAGAAATACCATGATGAGCAAACGTAAAATGTGAAGAAAGGAGGATGAAGGAAACAGCTGAGCTTTTCAGATGATCTAGTGGGTGTTTCACTCCCTTCAGTTCCCTCTGCAAACCCTGGCTCGCAGTGGTAAGATCACATGGGTGCACAAGCCAGTTATTGCCCAATTTTGTTCCAGAGGCTTTAAGAGGCTGTGCGGGTTGTTTTTTAATATACACTGCCCCCTCTGGCTTTCCTCTCTGTGCTGCTCTGCTGCCAGGTGCCAATCTCCTGCAGGGATCGGGAGGGGAGCAGGGCTGCAGAGAACAGTTTTATGGATCTCATAGGCAGCTAGGACACGCCACGTCCTCAGGCGGCGTGGGAGAAAGTGGGAAGATGCTGGTTGGAGAAGGTGGCGAGCAGGTGGTGTCGTTTCTGGAGCACGGGAGATGTAAGAAGATTTTTCTGCCTCCAAGCACAGTTCACATTCCTGTAGCTGGCTCTGCATGGTGACAGGGTTCAAATTATTCGACTTCCATTTTTTTCTGTTTCTTTTGTGGTTTTGCTTAGCAGTGTTAGCACTTATATAATCTCTCACAGGCTCCGATATTAACCCCTCATTAAAGCGAGCAGGGAACAGGATTCACACGGCTGCGGCTGCTGTGCTTGCTTAGAGACAGGTGTTCTCTGAGATGGCTGAACGAAAGCAGATTTTTATGGCGAAAACTATCTTTATAACAGATAAGGCTAAGAATAGACAAACTCCTTGGCTTGCACCCATCTTTCAAAGAGACATCCAGATGGGAATCCTGAGTCCAGTGAGTCAGACCGTCTGTGCAAGATGAGGGGGCAGAGGGCTCCTTCTTTGCAAATCTTCTTGCTGGATAAGCGGGATTTAAAGAGCATTTTCACTCCGTGAAAGCTCGCCTTGATCCTACAGGGTGCTGGGGGCACCCGTGCAGCAGGCGATGGCTGCGAGCAGGGCTGCAGCAATGCCGTTCCTCAAGCAGCCCAGCCCTCGCCACATCCCTCGCTGGGGCTGCAGACTGGTAGGGCCTTTGCACACTGAGAAAACTCCTCCAAGAAGGGAAACACGATGGCGGTATTCCAGAAGAGGAAATGACGTTGGGATATGCTCACATGCCTGAGCAAAAGGGCCTGGCCCTCTGATGGCTTCAGAATGGTTTTTGCTCAAAGAAGAGAAAGGAGAAGGTGGCCCAACCAGGCTGTGAGGTTGACAGTTGCCTCCCCTTCCTGGCGGCTAGAAGGGCAGGCAAAGGCCAGCGAAAATGGGCAAAGAACGAGGTGGTGGGATGACTCTTTGAAGCTGCCTGTTTGATATTTTTTCCCACATGACAGGCACTAAGCCTTGCTTGATTGGATATGCCACAAATGAACTTTCTCTTGAAAGTATGGTATTTCTGCGCCAGCACAGCGGAGCTGGCCTGATAAACACAACACTGAACGCAGTTTTTCAAAGTGCTTTTAAAGAAATAAGGATCGCTGTGTTTGAATGAAGTGATTTTAGGAATCATCCCTCAGGAGGGAACCAGGTCATTCAGAAATGCCAGCTGACCACTGCCAGAAACAATTTATTTTCAGGGCGATACTAAAGTGAGGTGAGAATACAGAAATACATCCAGGTTGACAGGTAAGTGAGATATCTGTTGAAGTTCTGATAAAACGCAGCTCGCCAGGGTACCGTCAGCACGCTGGACCTTCATTAACCCCTGTGTATAACTGCAAATAAGATGAATGCCAAATGGTAAAAGACCTAAATTGTTAAAGAAAAAACACAGCCACACTGCAGAAATTTTATTTAAAGCTGTAAAAAAAAAAATATATGTTTTATGTGGATTCACCTGCTCTTAAAATCAAAGGCTAAAGGAATGTCTTTGGTGTTGAAAGAAATGGCACAATATGTATCTTTCCCTCACTGCAGGATGGTAGGTTTCAGTAATGTGAACACTTCTAGCGCACAAAGCTAAATAGAAGGTATTGCATGTCTTTTTGTGTGTGGGATTCATTTTTGATTCACATGGCAACTTAATTTATACCGTCTTTGTTATGTGAAACAAATCAGACCAGCTGCTCAGTGTCAGCAACTAGAAAATGCAGCTTCTGAGATTATGGAAACCAGTATTGCTGCTGGAGTATGCCATTCCTGGTCCTACGGGAAGATCTTTTCTATGGTGAGGAGAAATAGTAGCCCTGTGCACCATTTATTTTTAATTATTTAAGAAGAAGTGCTCTAAAAGAAATGTCCGTGAAGCAAAGCAGTCATGGAAAGTGGTCGTTGTTTCTTCCCCGTTACTGTATTCACTAAGGAGGAGAGCAGCAGTGGTCCTTCATTCATTCCTCTGGGGTGATAATGCACTTGGTATACCACCCATCGGGGAGGGATCACTGCTGTTTTCTGATGCTCTCGGAGAAATGAGATATTAAAGGATAAAGTGTTAATTCTATCTGATCTTGCTATTATCCCTATAAATCCCAGAGGCAAATAACACCAAACTTAGCGAATCAGTCCCTATCTATTAAGGATGGCATTTCAGGGTTTGGTAGAGCAGCAAATTAATACTGCATTCTGGATGACTGGTTGAAGAGGTCTGATCATCTCTTTACTTCCTCTGCTCATGGATTTTAAATTTTCAGTATCCAAGGCTCCTGACAAACATTCTTTTCCCCAAAGCTACTCCTCTGTAATGTTGTCTGTATAACCCAGTGCAGCATCGTGAAACAAATGTGCCTCTTCTGCATTCCTAACATGACTTTTGCTTGTATTCTGTGTTCAGAATGGCTCAGGTCCTGATCTGTAACACCTGTAGAAATTAATGGAAGTGAGGCATCTATCTGCTTTGTGGTTCTTGATCTGGTTCCTTGATTTTCAGGTTATTCTCACAGAGATCGGCTGCTTGTATGGGAGGGGACGACTGTCTGTCAGGAGCAGTGATACAGGGGAGAGAGCTGGTGTAGTTATGTAAGATGACAGAGTGAAACTTCTGGCAGGCATCAGTTTCACGGAATTAAAAAAGAGAAATGTCTGCACATCCAGCAAAACCAGATACAGATGCTCTCTTTTTCAGATTTTCCTCTTAACCTTTATAGCTCACTTGTAGCGTGTCAAAGACAAGCTCTTAGACATGAGTGCAGACTTGGACCTCATCAAATGCCACCTAAAAACACTGTGGATGCAGGGGCCAGCAGATGGAACATGTTGTTCAGATGTTTCCAGAGGCTCTCGCAGAAATCTCTCCTGGGCAGAGCTAGCCAGATATTTTCGTCAGCTAGAGATACTCCTGACGGAAACCTGTCTAACCGCCAGTAAGCACTGGCATTTACTGGGTGGCAGATGAGGCAAACAGAGGGTGTCTGCTCCCCTTCCCTACCACATTGGCAGAACAGCTCTGGCTGGGGAAATGGTTCAGGGACATCTCTGCCAGGCTGGGGCTGGTGTACTTCAAACCCCAAATTCACCTGGGTGCCCTGCTCTCCTCAATCTCCCTCTGGTGCTGTCGGTGGCAGGTTAATATCCCCCCATTTCCCTCTCGAATGTCTATGCTGAACCTTTCATGGAGCTGGCTATACCCCAGGTGATGACTGGCACTGACGCAGAAACTGAGCCCTTAGCAGTGAGACCAGCCGGGCTACACTCAGGAGCGGTCTCCCCCCCTGCTTTTAGAGGCCAGTAACCCCTGCCCTCCTGCCTGGACACAGGGGAAGCACGACCCCAACCGATGGACTTCATCTACCTGTAGCCCCTCTTCCTGGAAGCACAGCTCCTTCCTTCAGTTATGCTTCGGAGCAAAGTCATCACCTCTGATCCTGAGGCCATATGGATGCTTTAGGGTCTCCATACGATCCCCCATGCCTGTTTGTAGAGATACATGCATACGGATACTCTGCCATGCCTTTACCAACACCATATTTACAAGCAGAGGATGTCTTATCCTAGAACCCATGCAGCATGAAAGAGTGCAGGGGAGTTTTGATTTACCAATCGCAAAATTGCATTGTGTTCAACCATGAGGAATAAACGCAGAACTTAGCACTTCCCTGTGTAGGTAAGATAATATTAAAGGACTGAGCACTTTCCCACGTAGAAAAAATGATATTAAATGTTAGTAGTTTCGTTAGATCGGTCATATAATTCACCTAATTCTGTAAGGAAGAAATGCAGCCCTAATTGCAAGTACTCTAAACTCTAGCAGAGCAAAGCTGTGCTGCTCTGGGCTGACACTTCTGTTCAGGTTATGCAGTGAATTATGCTTCAGACAAAAACTCTATTAAAAGGCTAAGTGGAATTTGACAAATCATCAAGATGTGTTTTATGGGAAGCAAATGTATAAAATGAGTAATATTTGTGCATAGTTAAAACAGATTTGCCAAATGCCGTGGAAATGGGAAAAATTAATTAATAGCATTTTTTTTACAGCAGAAAATTAATTGAAATTATTCAGAGTCCAATTGTGCTCTCCTTGTGCTGTGACTAATCTAATTGAGATGAATAGGCTACTTATGGAATAAGAAGTTACTCAGCATGACTAACTTTGGTGGGATCAAGCCCTCCATGACCGTTATTAACCAGTTTTGAAACACAGTGCTCATTTTGTGTTCCTTTACTGAAAGGCAGGCAATTTTATCCCCTCCTTTACATTTCCAAGATGCCCAGAAGGGTGTCAATTCGAATTGTGCCAAGAAAAAAAACAGCTAGCCGTGAGAGGCACAAAGGGTTTTCTTACAGGTATGAAAAGGTGACTGGATGTGTATCAGGTGAAATCACCCTTCCGAACTTTACGTCTCAAGAAGGCAGGACCTCTGCTAGGGTGTTATGTTCGTGGAGACTTAGCACCCACAGTGTCAAAGTGATGTGTTTGGTTTTCCAGTGTCAGCTGAAGGCAGATAATGTAAAAGCACAGCTCAGGACCGTCCCCTGGATTTCTCAGGGCACTGACTCGTGTTCTGCAGCCATCTGCTGTACAGAGCTGATGCTCTCGCTGGTGATCATTGTGAGACACGGTTTGAAAGCATTTAATATAACCGCAGTCTGACAGACAGGAAGATGTTTATCCCCTTAGGGAAGATATTAACAAAAAGTGCATCTGGATGCAAAGCAAAGCTTTTGGATCCTGTCCTTGTGGCCTGAGTCCATAAACGATGAAGTCAGACTTTTTTTTTTTTTTTTGGCTTCAGGAGGACTTTACACTTTCGATCCAGAGAGACATTAACAAAGATCAGAGCGTAGAGGTGGCATCCCAGATGACCCACTGGCAAATCTCTGGATTTCCCTGAGAGGAAATCCTCACGCTGTTTCTAAGTCTTGCTTTCTGTTTTCTGGGTCCTGTGCAGGCAGTTCAGTCAATCTCCAAGCAGAGAGGAGACCTCTGCCTGGCAGGTGCCCAGACACACCGAGGAGTCAGTGCAGGCTCCAGATAATTACTGGTCCTCTCTCTGCATCTGACCTAAGGTAAGAACTTTTTCCTTTGTTCTAATATTACAAGCAAACCAAAATCACTACTCTGTGAATACTTACTAGGCTATTCTAATTCATTCCGTTTTGGTCTCTACGTAACGAGTTCTTCGATAAGGCTACAGCCTTTCTGACAATCCACTCCTCAGCAGGTCTGCTGGTGGTCCTGTGGATTCATGGGGAGATGGCAAACACAGAAGAGGACGTCAACATGTTCTGTGTTTAATGTCCCATGTGTTTTACCACCTTAGTGATAACATCTTCTGCATTGCTGGTTAGACCAGGACAACCAGTGCAGTGGTGCCTGCACTGGCCAGCTGCCAGAATGAGGACCTTACTGTCACACTGGCAGTACCGTGGTTGTGCCACCACGCCAAAGAAAGGGCTGAGACGTAATATAATTGAAGCAGGAATTGCCTAAATGTGTGAAAACCATTTTATAGTTTTAGCCTCCTGGATCCATAAGACCTTAACTAAATGCAACAGGTCCCAGACAAGGTTGTGCATTCCTCCAAAAGCCCTAGGCTATAAGTAAGTGCAAGAAAACAGTGAAAGTAATGTCTTGTCATACAAGACAGGAACTCATTTTGCCTCCCATCTGAAAGGCAGGCATTTAATTGATGCTATGATCTAGGATCCCGTGAACATCCGTGGGGAGGACCACCCCAAGGATGAGTCACTCCACCTACTCCAGACACCTCACTTAGGAAGAGGTGGTTACTCATCCCTGAGAGTGCCTATCTCTCTCCATTGATTGCAGAGGAGAGGGAGACAGCCGACACACCGCAGCCGCCCAGCTTCTCCGTGGTTGGTGTCAGGTGAATTCTGCCTCAGCTGATGGGTGTTCGACTCCACCTCGTCTGTGGTGGTGGCAAGGGAGGAATAACATCTCTGTCCTTCCCTCTTGAGTATGTGGGATGATAAAGGTAGCACAGGGTTGCTGGAATGAGGTTCAGAACCACCTTAACTTAAGTAAATTTTGTACTTTTCAGGCCTTGCTGTCTTTCCTTCATAGAGAGGGCATGACACTCACAGTCCCTCAGTTACTACCCCCATCAGAAATGGGTCATTCTGCCTTTAAACCTGCATGGTTGGCATAGTGATTCATGAGATTTGAATTTAATGATAGTACTGAAGCTGAAATAGTTCCTTGAGGAACCTCTTTTTTCATTTGACTTCTTGTCGTGGTTTAGGCCCAGCTGGCAATAAGCACCATGCAGCCGCTCGCTCACTTCTCCCCCACCCCTGGGGTGATGGGGAGGAGAATTGGAAGAACAAAAAGGTAAAACATGGTGGGGTGAGAGGGAGGGATCACTCACCAATTATGGTCACAAGGAAAATACACTCAACTTGGGGAAAAAAAAAAAAATTAATTTGTTACCAATCACATCAGAGTAGAATTATGAGAAATAAACCCAAATCTTAAAACACCTTCCCCCCACTCCTCCTTTCTTCCCGGGTTCAACTCCACTCCCGATTTCTCCACCTCCTCCCCACCAGTGGTGCAGTAGAGAGTCTTTACAGAGCCAATGGGTTCATTTAGGACTCTGCAATGTGCAGCAGGCACCGATTTTTTTTCCTTTTAGCAGGTACTTTCTTGCATTTTTCTGCATTAAATTTCCTGTGTCTTGTGTTGCCTTTCAGATAAATTGTTTTAGGTTCTTCAAAGCTTTTCACCGCTATTGTCACAAATTCACTTATTTTAATACCTTTTTGATGTCTATGGATATTCTTACCTGACCTTCATCTTGCATAAACCACCAAAATGCATAAAGTCTGCACCCCAGGAAACCTGGCTGCATGAGTGATAGAAAGAATGCTTCTTATTCTGTGTAGATAATATGGATGTTGCCTTTCAACTATGGTAACAGGTTTCGTATTCTGATCCCCTAATTCAGGCCAAATCTGTTACTGCCATATAAGTTATAAGGGCTTGTGCACAACATTATACTTTTTGGACCAACTGATACCAACCAGAGGTTCACATCACTTTGTGCTGATGCCATAGTCCAAAGCCTCTTAAGGAGCCCTATTTTCTTTTTTAAGGAGCTTTAAGGAAAAGGGGACTGAAATGAACATTTTCCTTTAGCATCCACCTCTCAACCTGGACACACTCATACGTTGACTTGAAGGTCATGTTTCACCTTCAAAATCCCTTTCCATAATTCCAGCGGGTTAGAACACGAAGTCTTGAGCAGAGAAGAATAACTGCGAAGGACACTCTAGAGGAACACCCTACCATCATTTAAATACCAATACCCTGCCAAATTGCTTGCCTCCTCTTGTGGCTGAAGAGTGCTACCAAAGCCACACACTCCATATTGTGGTTTCTCTTGGGAACAAGTTCTAATCTTTTTAGCTAAACATTAATATTTTAAGCATAATTTTTATCCAGAAGTACGCTTTTTTAAAAGCAGTTAAAATTCTGAGCTGTTTGTACTCTCATAGTTAAATTAAATAGCTTTTTTGTTGTTGATGGATGGCCTATATTTGTTTGTTAGACTGGGAATTTACACTGAGCTGTAATCCAGGAACCACATGGTTAATTATTGTGGTTCTGTGCAAGAATTAATTGGGACACCAGGTGCTTGCTGCGTACATGTTAGGTAGAAGTTCCTGAGAACAAGGTGCTTCTGTGTGTTTGTTGTTCTAGCTTGAAACTCTGTTGAATTCATTAGAGTGGAAAGAGAGCAGTGTGGAGGACGTCTTGAGAGGGAGAGAAGATTATTAGCCTCTGGGCTGCTAGGTTGTTGTTTTGAGCTTTAGGGATATTTCTCTTTTTTCTCCTCTGTGTTTAAATATGAGTGAAACATCTATTAAACATTTTCTCTGATGTGCCAGGAGTTTTTAGACAAGTTTTTCATGTATCAAACCTCACTTGTGTCCTACTCATTATTTCTACAAACCTTTCCTTGTACATCTCAGCAACTGAATGCTACTCGTACGAAGGAAAGCTACGTGATTCATCGTTAAGCCTTTCATTTTCTGACAAGGTTAGCCACTGCTGGCGTATTTTCCAATAACCTCTTCATGCCTAATATCCTGTTCATGGTATTCATACAGCTTCCAATGCCCATGAAATCAGGAACTATAAAAACCAACCAGAAATCACGCTAGTATCTGTCACTTGCTATTCTTCTGTTTTACAAGCTTGTCATCCAGTTAGGGAACATAAGATATGCTGTGTGACTAGTCCAATACCAGTAACAGACAGCAACTTGTCAAAATGAACATTTGCAGACAACCCACAGCATAAAAATGTTGTGTTTTTTTTTTTTTTCTGAAGTGTTTGAGAACATTTACAAATAACAATTACATTCAGGAAAGCCTGAGAGTAGCATTCAAACCAACAGAGTCTGAACTTGTATTTTCGACTCGGAATTATTTCATATTCTGAGCCTGATGTGTGCACGTTTATGTACAGGATTAACCATATGACTTGTTCACCCATCAGTGAAATAGATTAAAACACCAAATAGCAGTGCTTGGGTTATGCATTTTATTTTCTCTGGGTCTCTTGTACTGCAGAGTCTGGGGTGACGTTTATACGGACATCTCAGAGACACTCCAACCCACCTCCCACCCATTGAACTCTCCCAGCCTCCAGAACACCCTGTCGGGAAAGGTCCCTGGGCTGTCGTTGGTCCTGAGCTACGCCTGGAAAGTTTTTTGCATGCCAGGGACATTCAAGAAGTTTAGCAGCAGTGATGCCAGTCCCCAGGACATTCCCTAGCACTGAGGCTCACTGCCTCAGAAGCCCGCGGTTCGCTCTTACAAACACCCCAACGGAGAATTCACAGTGGTACAGAGAGCGGAGGCCCAGGGACAGCCGAGCTCAGGACAGGAAGAGTGTGATTTCCATTTGGGCAGAGAAGAGAGCCAGACTGCTCCAAGACAGGAGTTTTTCTGTCTGGCAGAAAAAAAAAAAAATCTCAAATCTCCTCCTAAAATCCGCCTCTCCATCATGGTGCATAAGGAAGACCTGCAAGCCTTGAAGACCGAGCTCTGCCAGTCTGGTTGCTTGAAAAACTTGCCTGCAGATCATTTGTTTAATGTTGTGCAGGAAACAAAAAAACTCCATCTCCGGAAACCTCGCTGAGAGCCAGGGAACACAAGTCCCTTCTTGCATCCCAGCAGTACTAGGGCTCAGCTTGGGAGTGAAAGTGAGCTGTGCCGAGAACTCCAGAAGGACTGCTGGTAATCCAGATGAAATTCAGTACAGACATCAGGATTAACATGAGAAAAAAAAGTGAAATTTCAGTCCCCAAGTGGTCAGCGGGCTCGGAGAGGCTCCCTGCAGTCCTGGCAGCAATGCGGAACCCCAGCTCAAGCCTCGGGGTGATGGTGAAGGCTCGGCTGAATGACGACCACAAAAAGAGATGTGGCATCTTCCCTGACAAAATTATCTGAGCTGGTCTGAGCCTGGTGTCCTGCACGGGAAACGTGGAGTCCTCAGAGGTACACACTGAACACGCTCACAAAACTCCAGCACAGCAAGCAAGTATTGTTGGTAATCACGATGCTCATATCTCACTGTCAAAAAACCAGAGGAAATGTGAATAGGGCCCATAATCCTACAAACACCCTGCTCCCATTCTGGAGGTGGGTGGATACGCTGAAACGGGCCATGAGTGGGACATGTGTTGTGTTGGGGCTGTGTAGGGGCTGTGTAGAGGTTGTGTAGGGGTTGTGTTGGGGCTGTGTAGGGGTTGTGTAGGGGCTGTGTAGGGGCTGTGTTGGGGCTGTGTAGGGATTATGTAGGGGCTATGTAGGGATTATGTAGTGGCTGTGTAGGATTGTGTAGGGGCTGTGTAGGGGTTGCGTAGGGGTTGTGTAGAGGTTGTGTAGAGGTTGTGTAGGGGCTGTGTAGGGATTATGTAGGGGCTATGTAGGGATTATGTAGTGGCTGTGTAGGGATTGTGTAGGGGCTGTGTAGGGGTTGTGTAGGGGCTGTGTAGGGGTGGGTAGGGGCTGTGTAGAGGTTGTGTAGGGGCTGTGTAGGCCACAGGGAGCAGATCCTTGCAGGCTGAGTGGAACAGTGTTTACTTTGCCTTGCTGGAGGCAGGCTGTGCTCACTTGGGTAAAGGTGCAGCACCAACAAGCCTTTAATTCCATCCATGCCTCCAGCTGGGAAGCTACAGAGAGTCTCAGTGTCAGGCCACGAAAGTCCAACATCAGCTGCAACCAAGGCTGGGCACTCTGCCTCTTCCAGAAATCTCTATAGACCACCCGACGGCATGCAGGGAAGGAGGGTTCCCCAAAACAGGATCCCCAAAACAAGGGTGCTGAGCTGGGACCCCCCAAAGGTGGCCAGCAGGAAATGTGTAAGACAGCTCTTGGGACTGGATCCTGCCCATCGTCAAGACGTAAGACTCCCACACAGGGAGCGATGAGCCTGTGCTTGGCATTCGCTGCCCTTGCCTCCCTCTTCCCCTTGAAGTCAGGTGCCAAAACCTTTCTTCCAAACCTGGACAAGGTACCATGCCTTTCAGAAGGGAAGGGGTGCCTCTCCAATCCTTTTCCAACAGGATGCAAGCCCGTTTTGGAGGAGATTTGAATCCCCAACTCCTACAAGGACCCCTTGCCGACTGGGCTATCGGCTCTTCCAGTGAAGGGGAGTCCATGCTCCCAAGCTCCTGTTTCACGTGGTGAGATCAAGCAATCCCTGTTCTAACAAGCATGAAAAGAAAAGTGGACATGGCTGTGCCTGGTGCTCAGGCACGTACATCCCCACCTTGAGGCAGGTTCGTGGGGCCAGCCTGCTTGCTGCCATTTGGAAGGTTTCTCAAAAGCAGCTTCCTCCCCTTGCCCTGGGCTATGCCAGCTTCCCAGCAGATACCTTTTCCCTGGGAGGCAGAAGGCTGCTTGTCTTTCTGACACCTCGCATCACCTCCCCTCTCTTTCTGTTTGTGCTGCAGTGGATGTCTGTGGGGAAGTCTCATGGATTTCCACGTGTGCTGTCCCCAACTATTAGTCTCTGGGGTGAACAGTTGTCAGCTGCAGCCCCCAGGTTTAGCCCCCTGCCTTAGCAAATGCCAGGAGATATCTAGGTCAATTGGTTGCAAACGCTTGCAGAGTTGGGTTTCTGAGCGCAGGCTGGATCTCCAACAGCAGCACCTTGTGAGCAAGGGACAGGAGCTGCCTCTCGGAGTGAGGCACCACCAAAAGCTCTCCTCCTGGAGATCTGCGAGAGCAGCTTGAGGCCAGGCTTTTAGGTGAGAGGTCTGGGTAAGACCCAACTTATTTCTCGTTTGTGGGTGTAGCTGGTTACCTAATAGAAACCAGATTAATTATGGCCTGGATTTACCCTGACATAGAAGCAGGTGGAAGCAGTTATGGCAATAGCGATCCCTGGCAGAGGAGACAGCGAAGATGATGCAGCCCTATGGGAGGATGCTACAGTTGGATGCAGTCACTGCTCTATTCTGCTTTGCAAGGAGAAGCCTGAGGAGGGACGAGCCAGGCTGACTCAACAAGCAGTCAGAGGAGACCACACAGGCCCTGGCTTCTGTGTCAGAGCAGCCCCTCAGCAGCCTCTGCCAGCAGGAGCTCTCTGCCAACAGAAACCATCAGAGTGAGGTCCTCAAGGGCTGGATGTGATGACAACAGCTAGCCAAAGGAAAGGTGAAAACTGCCCCACCATAATGTTGAAGCACCTTTATTCAATGGTTTGTTTTCTTGCCCAACCTTTAGCATTTTGTAGGGCTTGCTGGTGTCAAACCTGATTGCTTAGGCTTTGTTCAGTAGGCTGATGACGTAAAGCATTTCGCAACCACTTGGGAGTGTGGATTGAGAAGTGCCCAGAAAGGCACCTCTTCTAGCACTGAAATGCCAAACATTAATGCAGCTCTGCATCTAAACGTGATGAGTAATGGCAACAGGAAAGAAATCTCATTAATGGTGTGCGAGCTGACAGCTGGGACCATGGGGCTACCTCCTCATCCCGAGGTGACTCCGTTGAGGCTCTGGAGGAACACAGGGTGGGCAAACTGCAGAATCAGGAGAGCAGGTTTGAGTTTGTTTAGGGAATTGCTAAGAAGAGTTGCCTTGGAAGCTGCCACAAGGGAAAAAGATGCCCATGAAGCTGGCTGATTTTTAAAGAAAACACCGAGAGCTGAGGAACAAGCTGCCCCGTTGGGCAGTCAGACCAGGAATGTCGGGAGAAGGCCTGCTTGCCTAAGCAAGTTGCTCCTCAATGAACCCAACTGCCAAAAGGGAGTGCAAAGAAGTGGAAACAAGGACAGATGGCACATGAAGAGTGTAAATGAACTGCTTGAGGATCTAGGAACATCATCAGGAAGGTCAAAGTCTCTTTGGAGGTAAACCTAGCTCGGGACATAAAGGGTAGGAAGAAGTACGCTAGTAGCAAAGGGAAGTTCAGAAAGAAGTTCAGAAGTTGATGGAGATGAAGAGGAGTATGAGCCAACGGTGTGCTCTCACTGCAAATAATGCAAACTGCATACTGGAGTGCAGCGAGAGGAGTGGAGCCAGCAGAGCGGAGGGAACTTTTGTTCCTTTTCCTCTACGCTGATGAGACATAGAAAACTCTTCCAGTTCCAGAAGGATGTTGAGAAACTGAAGAAGAGCCAGTGGGGGGCTACTAAGATGGTTAGGGGCTTGGGACTGAGGGATTTGGGCTTGTTTTTAAGAAGAGGTATGGGGAAGCAATAGTAACCTACCACTACTGGAAGGGCAGTTACAAAGGCAGTGGAGATGAACTCTTTTGTAATGACAGAAGGTAAAACAAGGAGCAATGGCTACAAGCTGTAGGCTGGGAGGTTTGGGCTGGACATTAATCATGAGGAGGGAGTGCAGTGCTGGAAGGATTTATCCAGCAAGGCTGTGGAGCCTCTGTCCTTGGGGGTTTTCAGGACTTGCCCAGGCAAAGCCATAGGTGACCTGCTCTAGACTTAGTGGCGGTTCTGCTCAAGCAGGTGGCTGGACAAAAGACCTTCTGAGGTCTTCCAACTGTCTACTTCGTGTTTCCTTGATTAGACCTGCCTGTGAAAGAAATGGAGGTAGATTGCTTCTGAAGGCTTCTACACCGGGCTGTCCCAGCTGCCGTTGCTGCATGTTGTCACCCAGCACTGCTGTCTTGGCTGCTCCTTCCCTGGTTAGGAGCACTGAGGATGGCTGTCCGGCTGCTCAGCCAGAGCCAGGAGTTGGACTTACCCAAGACACATGACTATGACTTGGTGGCTGAAGCCTTAGACTTTGGGGACCCAGACTCTTGGCTGCGCCTGGCTCCAGTTGAGACCTGACCTACTGTCCTCATGTGGGGGCTGTGGACTGTCCTGCCTCGTGTCACCCTTGGTGCCCCACTCTTGGCTTGGCTGAGCCACTGGCCCTGCCTGTGCTCTGGCATCAAGCTCCTTCTGACCCAAAACAGCTACCACGACCCATTTCCATGTGAAACGTCCTCATGCAGAAAGCCTGAGGCCCACTGGGGCATGTGGCCCCACTCAAGCCAGTTGGTTTCCACATCTGTGTGGGAACAGGCGGTTACAGGACAGGATGGTGGGTGCTAGCCATGGGAAACCGGGCAGCCATGCTGACCCCAGCAGGACCTCGGCCGCCTGGCCGAGCTGGGCTGTGGCAGGGAGGTGGCCACGGGGCTGGCTAACAAGGGGCTGCGCAGAAAGCATCACTGATGGGACAGCTTTGGGGTAACGTGGCCAAAAGTGGGACGTGGTGGTGGTGGTGGCCAGGCATGGCAAACCCAGCATCCCTCTCAGGACTTGCAAGGCTTTTTATCTTCCTCTGGCGTGTCCGCTGAGCCTCCGGCACGGGCATGCTGCTGCGCTGGGAGCCAAAATGAAGTCTGACTGGGTTAGCCCCACTCTGTCCACTCACCTGGACAGATTTCATGGGTTTGCTGTGCCTTTGCTGCTTCTGTTGTTGCTGCTCCTTTCCTCTCCGTGCTCCTGCCTTATTTTGGCTGCAGCAGCAGCAGTTGTTCACTTTCATCATTTGCCGCAGGGAGAAGGTGCCAGGAGGAGCTGGGGGAAGGGAAGCCGTGCCTGAGCGTGCAAGGGTGCACGCGTGCGAGTGTGTGAACACATCGCTGATGCAGGAGCAGAAGCAGGCTGGTTCTTCCTCGGCTGCCTCTCATCAGAAGGAGGAGAAAGTGCCAAATCTCATCCCAGCAAGGGAGCTACTAGTCGGGGAGCTGGAAACCTTCCCTCTCTTTGGAGCTCTGAAGAAATATTCAAGTTTTTCACGGCTCCCCTGCATCTTTAGAAAGCATGATGTTTGTTAGGACGGTGGATGAGGCGGGGAACTTGCCGAGTATTTGAGGCAGGCTACAACTGGATGGACTGGATCCAGCTGTTAGGTGCCTGCAGAGCAAACGTGTTCAACCGAGACGGTTAGGGTAGGCGAGGCAGGGTTACCCCTTTTGCAGAGCCTTCCCTTACCACACTGGGAACATCCTTGGATAGTCTTAATTCAGGGTTTGGACACTGTAATTTAGAAAACTATGAGGACATCTCCTTCATTTTGAACGCCAGCAGGAAATAAGTAGTTTAATCTACTTGGGGATGCTTTACAATCTTTCCCCATATTAAAGAAATAGAATAAGCAAGAGAGCACCACATGGACAGACAATTAATACAAGTGCTTTCATCGGGTAAATCATCTTGATTTATGTGCCGTAAATCAGAAGTGTGAGCTCAGCTCTTTGCCCGAGACCTCGGCACTGGTGGTTGGTCACCATCAGAGGTTACCCATGCAAGAAAACCTCATGGCTTAGGAGTAATTTTTATTTTCACTTGAGCAGAGACAAGCAATTTGGACTTGAGGCTGGCCTGGCCTTCCTGTTCTACATTAGCACGTGCTATTAAACAGCTGGGACTGGGCTACTTTGGATTATGTTGTCCTACAGAAAAAAACCTTCAAATCTAAGATGAAGTCCACAGGAGTCCTCCCTGGTGCTGAGGGCAGCGCTCATGCTGGGACCAGAAAACAAAGCACTTGAGATCCTCTTTTAATATGATATGTAAAGGCAGAAGGTTGTCCTCTTCATTGGCTTGGTCCCTTGAAGAGATGACCTCAAATGTGGTCTTAACCATGTGGAAATGGCATTTCAAATTTTATAAGGTTTTTTTTTCTTTCTAGGAAGGACCTGTCTCCTTAAAATAATATTCCTGGGATGTTAGGGGCAGGCAGAATGACACAGGAGTTAAGGCTATTTGTTGTTTTGCTGCTGTAGAGTGTTGAAGGCTAAAAGCTGCTTGTGGCTCCACCTGAAGAGTGAATTAAACGGAGGAATGTATAGCTTGCTGGGAAGGTATCCTGACGTTAAGATCTTGAGGTTAATTCCCTCCCTTAATTTTCTATTGTCCCAATGGATTTTGTTTCGTTAAAAAAAACGTTTCTCTTCTTAAACTACAGATCTCGGATGCAGGAACTCTGTGCTTATTTTCTTCTTTTGCCTGTAACACTTCTGCAACTTAATGCTTCCAGCCTTCTCCCTCCCTCTCTGTTCCCTAGTGACTCATCTAGGCAGGTATTTTCTAACCACCCTATGCAGCCTCCTAAGAGACGATGTTCTTTCCAGGTACTAGCTGAAAAGTGCAACTGCTCAGAATAGAGCAGAAATGGTAAGGCAATATGTCAGTCTGGAATGAGTAATTCAGCTCTTTGCATAGCAGGCGTTGTTTTTGTTCCAAGAAAAAAAAAAAAGGAAAAGATCTTAATGGCAGGATAACTTCACAGCACTTTTTAACACCTCGGAGGCTCAGGTTAGCTAGCCTGGAGGTCAGGCGTGCACGTCTCATGCCGCTCTCCCTTGCTGTACAGGTGGGATAACACCGTAAAAGAGAGAAGGCTGGTGGTAAATGATTGTATGTGTATGGACGTGTGTGTGCGGCTTTGCTAACCCTGCCTCCTGGTATCACCAGCAATGGAGCTTTCGCTGGAAAATTAAGTGATTCTATTCCTCCCAGCTGCCAAGCAGAGTATGAAGCGTGACGGCTAACATAATGCAGGGCACTGCAGCCGCTCAGCTCCTGTCATACCGCGGGGCAGCTCCAGCTCCGGGTGCTGGGGTGGTCACCGGGCTGTGCTTTGGGGCACCAGCCCCTTCCCTGTGACACCCAGCATCCTGTCCCCCAGCACCACAGTCACACCTGGATGGCAGCACTTGAACCACAGTGACCCAAGCTCTGTCAAGCTGTAGGAGAGAAACAAAATACCACTTACAGCAAGGTCAAAACACTTATCCTCCTTACTGCTAATAGTGTGGAAAAATAATTAACCTGGGACAGTGTCGATCAGCGTTAGGGGAACTGGGGAGGTCACTTGTATACAAGCCAATATTCGCCACATGTGTTTGTTCACACTGTTTTTAAAGGTATCTTTGCAACCATAAGGTGCTTTCCTATTCTTCTTTTTCTTTAAATGAGGCTGAAGAGCAAGCGGAAGGTCTTGGAAAGGGGACAGGGTGCCGCAGAGCAGCCTGGTCTATCATCCCAGAAGCTGCTTCTGGAACAACATGAAGCTCTAAGGCTCTTGGAGTGACTGTGCTGCTTTAAAATCACCTTTTCTGAATTACATAGCTAATTCTCACAGGAGATGCTTATGGCTTCAAGGGCTTCTCATAGCCAGAGCTGCAATTTTTGCACTCGGCAGTTGTTTAAAAAAAAAAAAAGGAATTCAAAAGCCATGACATTAACCTCCATCTGTAATTAGCAATCTCGCTGTAACGGCTCTGCGTCCCCATTCAGAGTGCCCCGGAGTCGCTGGATGGGGGCCAGTCACAAGCACGAGTAATCTACTTGCAGCAACAGTCTTGGAAATAGTGAAACTAAATATGAAAATTCAACCCCAGAGTCTTACGCATATCTCTCAAGACTGGGTGTGAGCTTCCCACAATCTGGCTTTCCAGGACGTTGGCAAGTTCGAGTCCCGGAGTGTCTGGCTCAGTAGCCAGAGGCTAACATACGGTGCTAGCCTGGCTTCGGCACAGGGTGAGACATTCCATAATCACGCTGAGATGAAGTTATTTGTCCATGTTTGAATAAGAAGAAATTTTGTCTATGTTCCCAAGGAGATCAGGGGTAGACAACTTATCTCCTCCAGATCCCCTCAAGCTCTGCATCCTCTTGTCTCCACATTAAAGCGTGAGCAGGCAATGACCTTAACACCATCTCATTACAGGCATGTGGGATTCATCACGACAACAGCTGCCTGCACTTATTCCTGTCTGCCCTCTGTTGCATTTCCCTTCCCAGTTCCGTTTTCTCCTCAGTCCCAGCACTCTGGAGTTTTACCTGTGTTTTCAATTTAGATTTATCCCGATGTGAAATACCTGCAGAGCTTTCATGGAGCAATCAGTGAATCTCTCAGTAGATGCTTGGGCAAAATTCCTGCAGGGATCAAAGCCTTGGCTGTACCTGGGTAAGATATCCAGCCTCTGGTCCCTGTTTGTACCACAGCAACGCGTTAGAGCCGTCCCTGCCAGGGTCCAAGCCCACAGCTCTACAGGACAACTTTATTCAGCTTAGGTGGGCAGCGATTAAACACCATATCATATAGCAAGACAATAAAGGCTTCTCTCAACATGCAGGCTGACATGGAGAAACAGAGATGTACGATATATGCTCCAAGGGATTTTCTCAAATCCATTGGGTAGGTCACTGGATGCATGGGGGAGCGGACCAGTCTGCCACTGGAAAAGCAAGGCAGAGAAGATGAACAAGCAGGCAGGAGCAGCGGTCCATAGGAGCTGAGGGAGCTGGGGTACCCAGCCTTTGCTCAGTGCTGTCGAGCGAAGCAGCTCCTCCTGCAGGCTCCTGCGATGGCCAGGGGTGCAGTGGTGCCAGCAGCAGCTGCAAACAGCGCTGCACCGCAGCTACCCAGCTCTGCGCCTTGGCTTCTCCCATGAATGGAAAAAACCTCTGGGCATTGAAATACTGCACCATTCTCAAGCTATGGGACCACACCAGGCTGGTTCTACTTATACTGGAGCAATCCAGCTGCTTTTACTGCAGGTCCTTTGCTCCTGCCTGTGTAGGAGCAAAGAATATTGTCCCCTGACTTTTTCCTGCAGCGTGATGAGACGTATTTAATCCGCACAGGCTGGCTAACGCAGCCCTGTGAATCGGGTTTAGCTTTGATTAAGTTCTAAGCATGTGTTTTTGCAATAGCGCTTTATGGCTTTGCGTGTCAGGACTCTCCGAGCGTGCTGTGCTGTGCGGCACGGGCAGCCTGCAGGCTTGGTCCTGCCTTTGCCCGCCTGGTTCCTGGGGCTGTGCCGGGGCAGGAAGCATTTGGGGGAGCAGGCTGGCTCCTGTGCGAGAGGCAGAGGCTGCTGCCGTGCAGTCTGCAGCATTCCCATGGAGACATTGCTTGGTGTGTGTCTGAAGTCCATCGCCATGTAAGCGTCTCTTATCTTGCTGCTCAGCCTGCAAAACTTCTGATACTTGAGCCGAGCAATTATAATACAAATAGAGCGACTGGGGAGGCTTCCTAGGGCCCTGGAGCATCAGTACCTTGCTTTAGTCCAGCTAGAGGCTGCTTTATGGCTATGTTTAGGAAAAGTTTCCTTTTAAATGGGCGTATTTGCTGGTTTTTAAAGTGGAGGTGACTTACACAATCAAAGTCAAGCAGTCTCAGATGAATTTCTGGTTCTTTTCCCAGAAGAAAAGTTGCCTTGCAAGGCTTGTGACCCAAGCAGCAAGCTGTCTCTTGATGCAAAAGAAGTTTGTGCTCCCTCTCAGAGTGAGTGATAACGAATAGATGCCTATCCTGAAGCGACTGTGAGCTGCAGTAGCAGGAGCCAAAGAGCAGCTTTCAAACAAGAGGGGATGGGCTTGGGAGATCACCAGTGGTCCTGGGGCCCTGGGTGCTTGGGTCCCCATTTCAAACCTAGCACAGGCATTAGCATCTCAGGGTAATGATGATTTACAGAGTCTGGCTGGTTGGATTGTAGTGATCTGGTGCTCTGGCTTCCCAGGGACCCACGCGAGACCCGCCTGTTATTTTTGCCAGCTCAGAAGAGAGACACAGGGCCGAGAACCTGGAGAGCAAGGCTGGTGTTTGTACAAGACAGATCATTATGGGAGGGCACGGGGAGAGACGCAGGGTGGCAAGGGACAGCCTATTTAAAGCATCTTTGGAAGGACTTAGGTCTCCCCTGCACTCATGTCTCACATATCATGCTGTGCCTGTTTGAGCAGCACCCTTCAGGAGCCAAAGCTCACAATCTGTCATGTATTTTACCATCAGTATTAAAGCTGAAAGCAAAATAAAAAGCAAAATATAATCTCAGGGAAGCGTAAGTATGTGCTTCCAACAGAAACAGCTCTTTCAGAAGAAGACCCATCTACGTGTGTTCCCAGGTAGGACCGGGTACCCATCAGCTTTACCTGAAAAAATAAGGCTTATAGTTCAAATATCCTCCTTGTTTGCTAGATTGCGAAAATACTATTTTTACATGCTGCTTACAAGACTGATGCCTGTGAGTGTTACCGCAATTTGATTATTAATTAATTGAAATGTGCAGTAGCTCTGGGACAGATGAGGTCTGCGAGGCTGATTAAGCCCTTCTCCAAGTTGGTAGCAGCAGCAGCCAGAGAAAAATCAAGAGTCTGCCACAAGAATCTGACGAATCCAGTGAGCAGCCCGATCAATCAACTGGGAAATAAGCAGAGAGACATTTAACAGGTGATGTGGGGATGATCCCTCTGGGAAGGTGAGGGGACAGCACAGCGCCTGCTGTGTGACCTGACCCGTTCAGCTGTGGTCCCTCGCAGCTGGTTTTGCCAGTTGTGCTCACAGATCCCTTCCGTCCTGCTAGAGAACACGCTCGTGTTAGCCCCAGCAAGGGCTGGCTGCTCCCCGAGCGATGGGGAGCCAGGAACCATGGTGACCCCACACCAGTCCTGCCCTTGGGCAGAGCTGGAGGCTGGAAAAGGGTCCATCCAGAGCCTCCACATGAGGGTCTTCTCTTAGGAACCTTCCCCCTCCCTTTGTGTAATGTGTTAAGGGAGGCACTGGTTTCTGGTTATTCTGGTTTAAGGGTCAAACTGGGCTAGAAGGCACCTGGACCTTCTCTCCGTCACAGACCTGCTGCCCGTGCTGAGCTGCCATGGCAAAGCTGCAGCCGTGCAGGATGTCCCTGCCCCGGTGGGACCAGGCACCCTCGCGCTGTCACACTGCCCCGGCTGCTGCCAGCTGCCTGGGGGGACCCATCCCTCGCGGTGTCACCTGTGGCATGGCACAGACGGACCGGCAGCAAGCGGGTGCCCCGCAGCCTGGTGCCTCGGGGGTTTCCTACCCTCTGTGCTCCCACAGCCCCGTGCCTCCGCCCCAGCTTTCCCCAGTGCCAGGCTCAAGCTCCACGGCATCCGGGGATGCAGCCGGCTGAGGAGCAGCCATGACACCCCTGTGGGCAGGACAGCTTTGTCACAAGCTCCGGGTGTCTTCTGTCGGGCATCCAAGCAAGGCTGCGTTGAAGGACGGTTCAGCCACACTTCAGGCAGGCTGCTGCAGGATGGTGTTTTCTTTTGTTTTCAAAGACAGAAGAGGAAGAAGAGTCAGAATTCCCCAGCACATGTATTGAACTCAGAACCGAGAGATCGCAGTGTGTTTCTCTAGAACCTACTGTTTTGTGCTCTGCCCGTGCGCTGTTTGCCAGCAGAGGGAGTGGACATAGAATCATAGAATCATAGAGGTTGGAAAAGACCTCAAGGATCATCAAGTCCAACCGTCAACCCAACCCCACCCAACCCACTAACCCATGTCCCCAAGCACCACATCGACACGTTTCTTGACCCCCTCCAGGGATGGTGACTCCACCACTGCCCTGGGCAGCCTGTTCCAATGCCCCAGTCCTGGAGCTGGGCACGGTGCTGGTGGCCCACCCATGACACCGATTTCCACGCAAGGGAATCACCAGTTACAGTAAAACATGTTTAATTGAAGCAGAAATGAAAATCAGTATTTTCTAAGTGCCTCATCGGCCAAGAATGGATTTGAACGGTTATTTTGAGCATACCGAAAGGCTTTGCTCTCCACTTCAGCCAAAGCTGCAGCTCCCTGCAAACATTCCAGCAGGTCTGTTTTGAAAGGGTCTTTGTCGGGGCTGCCGCAATAAGCACAGCCAAGCTACACACGAGTTAGCACAATGGAGAGACAAACCAGCAGAACAGGAATAATCCAAATCTAACCCAGCACCATCTGCCACACAAGGCACTGCGGCTGTATACAAAAACCTCATTAGTACCCGATGAGAGGGAGGCTGGGCCCACAGAGAAGTGTATTTGCAACACAGGGGATGTGTCATGCTGTCCCTGTGGCTCGTGAAGAGCGGACACTTGTCCCCGATGGCACCTCTGCCAGGGCTGGCCCTAGGGACACCCATGGGAAAGGCAGGTGTGGCACCTCCTGGGCAAGCAGAGACCCCCGCTCAGCCGTCCCCAGGGACCCGCCTGGGAAAGCTGGGTGGTACGCAGCCTACGGCAGAAGAAGACGAAGCCCAGCTAGGCTGAATTGCTGCCCCGTAGGTGAACGTTGATCAGGGTGAGAGCCAAAAGCAGCAGAACCGCAAGGAACCAAAATTAAAGCAGCCACATCCATCCGCCCCCTGCCCCACGCTGGCAGCTGCTGGGGACACGGGGACATGGCAAGCACGAGGGTGGCTGGCTGTGCTACACCAGCTGAGCTGCTCGCAGTGGTGTCTGCCATTGCCCCAACACGTCCTGTTAAATCTGTGTTTGTCACTGGTGCCACACCAGTCCCCAGGCGAGGGGCATCCGGGGCCCAGGTGCTGCTGAGGGGCTGGTGGCAGCAGGGGCGGTGGAGGAGACGTTGGTCCCCAGCTCTCACCCTCCTCCCTTCCCTCCTGTCCACAGCTTGCCAGAAACCAGTCCAGGGACTGGGAGGCAAGATTCGTCACTTGGAGGTAACTGCTGGGGCGGAAGGATGGGGCTTGTGCCGGGAAGGACCCGTGTCCTGGGCCAGCTCCTACTCCAGGCTGCGGCAAAGACAAGCTCATGATCTACTGTGGGCACTGATGCAAGGCCAAGCCCAGTTGTTGTTGTTATTATTATTAATTGCTTTATTTTTAACCGAGCACTGGTGTTCGTGTGCCCTCTCCTGCCGAGCGGCTGTGGCTCCCTGGGGGGGTGAAATCCCAGCCTGGGGAGAGACAGCACTGCGGGCGGGCGGGGGGCAGGCAGAGGAGGATTGGAGAGAGGAGAGGATGGCAACTGAGACTTCAGAGCAGATACAATCCAGAGATATTAAAAAAAAAAAAAGTAATTAAACAGAAGGAGGCAGAATTAAAGGGTCACTTCAGGGCTGCCACGTGGTTGCATCTTTAAAGCCATCATGCATGTGCAGCCTGCTCTAAGAGGGCAGCACTATTATGGGCTATTGCATTACAAGCTCCCTTGTTGTCTCTCTCCATGCAGTGAAACACGATGCTCTGAAACAGGAAAGCAGCTTCTCAGACGCAAGCCCTTGCGAAGGATGAGGATGGAAGGGCACGGCGCTGCGGCAGCTGCCCAGCCATGTAACCCAGGGAAGCAGGTTACGTGCCGCCTTGGCTTTGCCACTTGCTCCGGGGACCCTGCCTGGCCCCAGGGCTTGTCCTGCCCCTGGGACAGCAGGAGAGGGAGAAGCCATGATGCAGGACCATAATTATTTTCCTTTCCTTTTAAAGAAGTTAGTCCAAACGACAAGTGGACTGCACCTTCCCCTGGGATGCCAGCCGGCTCCCTCTCTGACCCTTGGCTTTCACATTCTTCTCTCTCATCATCCCACCATGACCCTGCAGCCTTTAACACCCTCTGACACCCAAGGTCATGCCTTGCTCGCTGAATTTCCTCCTCTCATACATTTCATCTTCCCTTTCCCAGCCATTGGGAATCCAGCCATTGCAGTGGTTTCTGACTTTACCTCCACATGTGGATGAACACAATCCTTCCAAACTCCCAAACGACTGCAGCACCATTTCAGAGTCTGAAGCAGCTCTTTGTTGGTGCAGTTTCCCTGCTTCCTGGCTCGCTCGGTGTTACTGGGTGGTTTCAAGAATTATAGCCTAAAACCATTGGAACAGGCAGGCTTTACGCTTTGCCTCCCCTCGTAATTACAGTGCTTGCACTTTTAAAATGATTTAGTTAATTTACCGTTTTAAATCCCGCACAATTTCAGGAGCACAGGGAGATAGCTCCGTTGAATTATTTCCTGCCAAAAAAAAAATTCTGCCATGAAAACTGCCGAGGCTGCTCGTGGAGGTGTGCTGGGGGCAGAAAGCGCACTCGGCAGCCGCTCAGACCCACACCTTCAGCCCGGGAGAAGGAGTTTCTATGGAGACATTTGCGGTAAACAAATGTATGGCTTCCCCGGCGCCATGCAGCCTCAGCCCTGCAAGCTCTTAGGCTGAGCTTTTTTGGCAGGGGGGTGATGCTGACAAACCCTGGCCCGTGTCCCCTGCCAGCCCTGGCCCTGCCACCAGCGGTGCTGTCTTTGCATCCTGGGAGGATGGTGGTCAGGAGCAAGATTTCCCAGTACTTTAGCTGGGGGATGAATTTCAAGGGGTCCGGGTGTGGTACCCTGCTCACCTGGCAGCTGTAAACACAAATCCCTTTAAAAGTCTGTGTGCATGTAGCTAAAGCTGGGGAGAGCCACCAAATCCCGTGTGAAAGCAAAGGGCTGGTTTCATGCCTCCTCCCAGTACGTCCTGGGTCACATCCCACCCTCAGCATCTCCCCAGGCTGGGGTCCCCACGGCTGGAGACCCTCCAGACAGCGCTGAGAGTCCCCTCCCCACGCCTGCAGGGGGTTAAAGCCCCTCCTGTCAGTCTTTGAACCATTTCTTCCCTGGGATGGCTCAGCAAACCAGAAAGCGAGGAGATGATGCTCGGTTACCTTCTGCTGCTTTAAAAGTAATTTTTCCGCTCCCTTGTGATACCCCAGCGCAGCTTCCCTGGTTTCTGCGTGACAGGCAATTTCCAGAGGAGTAAAATGCCTGTGGCTCTTTTCACAGAGGTAGATGCGATCGCTCTGGCATCCCAGCCAAATATTGCTTGGGTAATAAGCAGGAACTGTGCTATAGCTTCATTATTTTTCCTGTCAAGGCTCCTCTTGCTGTCCCAGCTCAGCAGAGCGCTCTCCTCCGCATCCCCTCTCGGGCTGCGGCGTTGCACTGCCCCGCGCTGCTCCAGGGCGGCTCCTTCTCTCACCTCCTGCTCCGAAGGTGCCCAGCATCCAACAGAGCAACTGCTAACGGACCTGTACAAAATCTGACCCCGTACTGATCCCCAAATTCTGAGCTGAGCTGGCTCACGTGCGGGCTGCAGCTCTGCAGCAGTACCGTCCCGTCAAATCTCAATGGGACATAAGGACAGGAAAGGTTCTTAGGATATTCATAACATACAACTGTTGGAAATATGGAAAGTCAAACAAAGCTGGCAGAGGGTCCCTGGCCTTGATTTATTCCTGGCTTGTGCTTTACTGGGGGACGGATGGACAGGGGAACAGACAGACGGCCGCAGGCGCAATAAAATCCCTTTATTCTTGCTTGGCTGTAGGAACAGCTTATTCAAGTGCTTGATGAAAGCTCCACATCCCCCGGCCAGGGTGATGACGGGGTTTCAGACGCCCATCCCTGCCTGCCTCTTGCCCTGGTGGGACCATCGGCATGGCAGGTGCCAGGTGCCTGGCCACAGCCCTTTAGGGTCCCTCGCATTTTGGGATTGCAGCAGGGCTGTGGGTAGGATGCTCAGCCTCTCGCCGCCCAGCCGCTGCTGCAGGTGAGTGCCCCGCTTTGCACCGAAGGAGTTACTGAGGGTGCCCTGCTGCTGCTTGCTTTTCTAGTTTCCTTCCTTTGAGAGTTAATAAATATCTTGCTCTATTTTTTTTTGCACCATAACAACCCTGTGCAGCTCAGGGGAAATTTGCAGAATGGAAAAAAAAAAATAAAATTACATTGTCAGCCAACTGCAGCTTGTTTTATTCACCCGGGTTAGCTCTGAGTGGCTGGAAATGGGAGGAGCGCTGGGGGAACACATCCTGGGCGCGCCTGCTCCCGCCAGGTCGTGGGCTCTGCTGCAGGCTGCTCCCACGCCCGGTGGCCTGACCCCGAGTGACCATCCTCACCTTCTTACGTAAAGGCACTTATTGAATGCAGGTTACAAAACTCAGCTTATCGGTTTCTGAGACACATGGCTGTCCCAGCACCATGCCCTGCATGTCGCTCACCTGTCCTGTAAGGCGATGGCATCTTCTCATCAGAGAAGGCAGCGAGGGGATGGTGAAAGCTGATGAAGCAGGTCTGGAGGAATCCCCGTTTTCTAGCCTTGCACATCGCCGGCAGAGATGCTCCGGGGAGCTGTTTGCTAGAGGCCGTGGCAATAGCCCAAGCCCAGCTGCCTCTGCTCTCACGGGGCCACTTCGTACACCCTTGGTTTCTTTAAACTAATTAATGCTGTGAAAGCTCAGTGGCAAAACAAATGTGTAGAAGCCTTAATATCGCTGAAACCCTGGGTATGCTCTACAAGCACCTCCAGTAAGCGAGGTCAGGAAGAACCGCTACGGTAGATATAGAGACCTTCCTAAGCCAGAGCCCTTTGACAACGTGAAAATTATCTCATTAGAAAAATACAGATTAGATACGGCACGTAAAAAGATGGGAGAGTGAAGGCAGAAGGTGTTTGCTCTGCAGAAGTACAGGGCTAGAGGAGGGACCCTGTGATGAACTGCAGGAGTCAGAGCAGCGAGTGTCTCAGCAGCACCGGGGCTGGGAGCCCAGCTCTGGCGAACGTGGGTTATTTGGGTTTTGCTGCTGTTACCAGCCTTCAGAAGCGACACGCCGGCTGTCGAACACATGGTCCAGAGGTGTTTTCAGCTTCTCAGAGCGCAGAAAGAGAACGAAGCTGCTTTTCTGGAGCGTGCCGCTGGTCGCCGTTTGGTGCGGACACTGGCTCGCGCTGCCTCCCCGCAGCGAGCCGGGCTGCTGCTGGACTGGGGCCACGGTGCTCTGAGCAACCCAGGGATCCCAGCCCGCACCCTGGCTGCAGAGGGAAAGATGCTCTGCCTCAGCATCTGCCTGGTGCCGTTATCCTCGAAGCCTGTGACTGCAACGAGCCGATGCTGTCCTTGTGCCCGAAGCTGCGTTTCCTTCTGCAGGGAGTTATTAAGGGAGCGTGCGCTGAACTGCCGCTGCTCCCCCCCAGGAACATGTTTATCAAGAAAAGATGCGCCGCACATTCCCCTGAGCCTGGATTTGTGCGCCGGGAGGTCAGCAACAGACCCAGGAGCGCCCTTAGGAGCTTCCAGCAGGACAGGATCTCCTGCCAGCGCTCCCAGCCCCGCTAAGCTGGAGGAGCCGCTCTCGGAGGAGCTGGCTGTGCAGCAGGATGAGCCCCCGCTGCGGGCACAGCCCCAGGCTGTGGACAGGACACTTACGGGAGGGATTGACTCACCGAAACCACACAAAGAGCTGGAAGAGTCTCGGAAATACCTTAGAGCTTATCAGGCTGCCACAAGCAGGATCTAACCAACCGCTGCTGGCTTTTTCTTGGTCTTTAGTAGCTACTCGTGCAGCGTTATGTATTACCAGCTGCTTTGCCGGTTCACCATGACCCAGGAATACTGAAGGAGGGTGGATTTCAGAGAGTTTTTTGTTCTTTCTGCATGGAGACGAGCACCCAGGCGGTTTCTCCACTGCAGCAGGGAATCTGGCACCATGGGGTCCTGCCCTGATGCTCCTCCACGAGCTCCAGAAAACCACACCACCACCTGAGAGCTCTCCGGCACGAAGGGAAAGGATAAAGGGATCCTTGCAGCCTCCTCTTCCTTATTGCCTGGGTTCTGAAATACACACGTAGCTCAAGCCCTCTTTGCAAATCGCAGTGTCCAGCAGGGTTTTCACTGTAAAACAGCCGAGGTTTAATCAAAACCCTGTTGGATGCTGACACCCCGAGCCCCGTTGCACCACGCAGAAACCCCAGCTCCGTGCAGAGACAGGGAATACCGCGGCACGCCAGCCACCATGCTGCCTCTTATCCCGAAACAGGAATATTTCACAGAGCTCAGGGCCACGAAAACGGGCTCTGAGGGAAAAGGAGGGTGGTGAAAGGAGGGGAGGGCAGCAGGGAAAGTCTTGCTGGCAGCAAGGCGGTTGGTTTGCCCCGTGGGTTTGGCTCTGTGCTTGACAAGATAGGGGAAGGTCCTCCAAGGTTTTCAGAAGAGGAGGAGGGATTTGGGCATGCCATGATTTCCTTGGCACCTGAGAAACTGAGGGAAAGGGAGAAAGGCAGCGGCGTGCTGGAGAGGTCTGGGACAGCTCGGGAGGATCCTTGGCCCAGCAGCTGTGCGAGGAAGAGGGGAAAGAGAGAAAAACCTGAGTGAAAAGACGTTTTGCTAAAGGGAGGGGAGCCACGAGGGTTTTCTCAGCAGAGGAAGGAGCTGGGAAGAAGGAAGGATAAGGAAGGATGCCAAAATGCCAACTAGCGTAATGCTGCTGACTGCAGCGCTGCAGCACTCAGGGAATTCGGCCAAATCGGAGAGTTGTAAGGTCCAGAAAAAGAACTCTGTTTATTTAGCTTTGGTTAGCAGTAAAGAGCACAAAGGTCTCAGCACCCTGATGATGAATCTTCTGAGAGTATAATGGATCCAGCATCACTAAAAACAAACATTAAAGCAGGAATAAATGAACTCAGCTGAGCTGACCATGAACAAGCCACGAGCACGGCATCCCCCCCGCTCCCATCCGCTGGGAGCACAACCTCCACCCCCTCCAGAGCACGGCAAGCCACTGGCTCCCACGGGGGTCTCGGGTGACCACGGGGTCAGTGCAGCCCACGGGAGCCCTTGGAGAGACCGTCACCTCCCCTGCACCTTTGGCTGGGTAAAGGAGCAGAGTCAGAAGGAAAAAGGGTGTCAAGCCATGATTTTTGGTCAAAAACATATTCCTGGTTTTGGACTCCCAGAGGAGGTCAAAATCCTCCTTTCAAGGACCAGCTGGTCTGTCTGTCCCTCCTGCCAAGCCCCGCGTGCCTGCTGAGAGGAGGACGCTCTGCGGAGCCCGGAGGCACGCACCAGCTCCAGCTCCAGCTCTCTGCTGCGCGGCACTGGGTGGGCAACAGTGCCGGGGGTACCGGTGTCACGGGTACTGGTGTCACAGCTGTGCCTGGCCAGGCTGTGCTGGTCCCAGGTCACCCCGACAGCAGCGTGTCGCACCCGCCAGACCTCCATCCCAGCCCCTGGGAAGGTCAGCAGGATTTATTTCTGACCTTGGGCTGCACCTGGCAGCACCCATCTAGGTCCCCAAGTATGGAAGCAGGCACCGGCCCTCGGTCCCAATGTAGACATTTGGGGTCTGCCAGGGGCCAGGACACAAGCTCACTTGTTTTCTGCTTCTAATTGTTGACAGAGCATTTGAACTGCGTGAGCCCAAGGCAGCGGGGCTGCTAGTGTGGGAATAATGAACCAATTCCTAACTTCAAATACCCAAATATAAAATTTCAAAGCCTCATTTTCAAGCATCTCACAACTTTCCAGAAGCTTCTGGTTTGATTTTTCAAATGCTCCAGCAGTTTGTCACACCCTATGGCCAAAATCTGCTTTTTTCTACCTTGGAGTAAGAGCTCATCACAAATCAACACTAGCCCTCTGCTGGAAAAAAATTTGCTTTAGACATGCTCCCAAGGGTCATTGCTTTGAGTCTGCTACCCAAAGCCTTGTGATCTGGTGGTCATGACCTTCCTGATTTTTATACCAGTAACATGGGTACCAGCAAAGGGGGTCTCTGACTCAAGGGAGCTCCCCTGGTTTAAATCCCCCACGGGCACTAGCCTGGGTTAGGCAGCCCTGGCAGCATCCCTGGGCCCAACACAATGCACGAAGCTTGCAGGGGCTTGACATTAGAGTCGGTCCCAAGAAAACCCAGGAGCCTTTCCCTCCTCCTGGGATTTCCAGCTTCCTACAAGCATCCTTCAGACCTTTGCTCCTGACCTCATGAGGCTCAAACTTAACCCAGGCTCTAATGAAGAACAGATGAAAGAATGGCGTTGTGTCCTCTCTTGAGCTAGAGGACTTGCGTCCCTGCAGGGTGGATCACCTCTTCTCTTGCTGCGAGAGCACGGGAAGGATGCCGGGACCCCGCATCGCTGGGAAGGATTCCTGTGGGGCTGCCGTTAGAGACTGTATCACAGTAACCAGTTTCCAGAGACCGAATTTAGGTTTGTGTAGGTGGTAAGTATTTCCCAGCTGTGGGTGCCCGGCGTTGCTATCTTCCCACAGGGTTTTGTATGAGGAATTAACCCCTCCACCCCCAAACAATGAGCGCAGCAAGTCCCTCGGTGCTCGTCGGGGCCACGAGTGCCTGCCAGCCAGCCTCGGGCTCCTCAGACCCCAGGGCAAGGACTGTGTGGCCAGACACCCTCCCGCACGGAGCAGCAGCAGGCGGCTCTGCCCTGAGGATGGTCCGAGCACACGCTGGTCACCGGTAGCTGCTGGTGTCACCTGCCCCGGGTGTCAGCCCGCCGCTGGGACTGCTGAACAGCAGCTCACCTGGCACCAGAGCTTCGGAGAACCTTCAGCCAGACAGCTGAGAAGGAGTTAAATTTTTTTAAAAGAAACTTTAGAAGGAGAAATAATATTTTTTTAAACTAATTACATTTTTAAACTACAGTTTATCTGCTTTTACATGAAGACCAGGAGTTTGGGTCATGCTCTAAAGCTGCTCAGGCTTCAGCAGCGGGACTGCAATCACGTACTTTCTAAAAGTTTTTTCTAAACGAGTTTTCAAAACCAGTGCAGAACCGAAGCCCCGCGAGGAGACATCTCCCCCACCCTTCCCGAGCCCCTCCTGGGGTGGGAGGCAGTGCCTTTCGGGACGTATCTCCTCACGTGTGCCCAGAAGAGGAGCTCAACCTGGGCACTTGGCTCCTCAGCCGCCGAAGAAGAAAGCTGTCGAAGGGCAGGAGGGAAACCAGTGCGCAGGACGATGACACGTTTTTGTTCCTCAGTGGTTCTTTATGTGTCATAAAGAATTCCCAATGTTACATACTCATCCTTAACCACCCCAGGTGTGACTTTTTCACCACCCTCACAGTGCCCACCTCACCCCTGGGACCTCCCGTTCCCCCTCGGGCACCCCAGCAGTGACCACAGGTGGGTGCCAGCAGTGACCATGGGTGGGTGCCAGCAGTGACCACAGGTGGGTGCCAGCAGTGACCACGGGTGGGTGCCAGCAGTGACCACGGGTGGGTGCCAGCAGTGACCAGGGGTGGGTGCCAGCAGTGACCATGGCTGGGTGCCAGCAGTGACCACAGGTGGGTCCCAGCAGTGACCACGGGTGGGTGCCAGCAGTGACCACGGGTCTGCTCAGCAGCTCTGCAGAAGGGGAGCCCAGGGGTGAAGCATCATCCTGCCTCTGGGCTGTGAAGCAGCCAAACAAGCTGCTTTTAATGTATTTTAGTGTAATGACTGTATCATGGTAGAGATTAGGTGCTCGAGAACAAGGAAAAGACAAGGTGCTTGCCCTGATTAGCAGCTCTTGGAGGGTTAATTTTACAATTGGAAATGAAAAGCTGACTCACCCTCCCAGCTACCTTCCACACGGATGCAGGAGTTTCTGGCTTTGCTCTGCAGGCATGAAAAATAACGGGTACAGTGAGACTGTACGAAAATCATCCAGAGTAACAAATAGGAAAGAGCTGCTTGGCAGAAGCCAGACAGGAATATTATGAATTCATTTAACTACAACAATCACTATCTAACAGCTGGAAGGATGGTAGAAGAGCTGCTTTATGACACTGCGCAAAATTTGAGGCAATTTGTTCCCAGAATTTGCTTTGTTTCCCCCAGATTATTGAATTCGACAGATAATGTCTGTCTAGAATTTCTCATGCAAAA
>WKFP01014094.1:261995-277106 GCA_011057875.1 Pterocles orientalis
GGACCTGGCTGTTCGTGTCCAAAAAATAACCGTGCCTTGACGCACCCAGGACACAGCAGAACGTACCTGCAAGCACCAGCTCAGCTGATGGTTACAGGGACTAAGGCACATTAACAGATTTCCTACCGCCCGCTCTCACGGTGCGCTGTGCTGGGGAGGAGGGCAGGCAGGCTGAGGTTCATTTCCTCTCCCACCAGACTTGTCTCTCCAGGCAGAAGGACACTAAATGAAAAAAGAAACGAGCTGACGAAGCACGAGAAGAGGGAGAAGCAAACAGGTTGGGCAAGAGGCGCCGGAAATGCAGCAAAGCCGATCTGCAAGGTGTGGGCAGCTCAGGGTTCACCGGGGGTAAAGCGCGGAGTGGGAAGCCTTGACCTGGGAACTCTGACATTAAATACACAGCAGTGGAACACACCCGAGGCTTTTAAGGAGCTGGCTGGTTTCTCACTTCGGAAAGAGTGCTGCTCGGTACGGCGGTGGTTTGGAGCCTGGGCAGAGCGGGTTGGGGCTGCTCCCAGACCCTCCTCTCTGGGGCGACTCTTCCCAGCTAAACATTCACGGTGCAGTAAAAACCGACCTGTCCACCGTGCGCTGAAGGTTGCACAGCAAGCAGAGAGCAGGGGGCATGGGGCATGGGGCAGGGGATGTGCAGTCCTGCTCTCTGCCCTGCCTGGCCCTTACGGCTCTGACTGTCCAGTTCCCTGTCACTAAATTAAGGTTGTGTGTGTGACAGAGGATGGAAAAGGAGAAGGAGGCATGGTAGAGAGAAATGTGCTCTTAAAAAGATGCTTTTGCATGAATTCGGATGCTAAGGGTCAAGGCAGTAAATCCTAATTGAAAAATATATAGTCTGAAAAGAACAGACCTTGCAGACTAAACCATTAACTGGGCAAAAAAAGCAGCAAGAGAGCCCCTCGGCTGCCCACAAACTGTTCGTCTGGTGGAGAAAACAGGCAAAGAGTTGTTCAAGCATCCAGCAGCTGTGACAACTTCTGCCAAAGCAAAATACCTGTCCTGCAGGGAAAAGACTTGTCAACGGGACCTGAGAAAAACGACGGTGTGGCTGGGACCAGTGTGCATTCGGGAAGTGCCACAGAGCCCTGGCCGTGGATCCCCAGCCAGCTGTGCCAGGTGCGGTCTGAGACCCCACTAGTGGACAGCAGGGGCAGCAGGGACATACCCTGGCAAAGCAGGGGTCTGGCAGTGAGGACTAGAGAGGGTGAGGGATGGTACAAAGAGGAGGCAAGTAAGGGAAAGCAACAGGTGAGGACAACGATCTTTTGGGCAGCTCTCTGTGCAGCCCCTCTCTAAGCAAAGAGCAGGGGTGGGCAGCGTACGTGCAGGCGATACATTAGGGGAAGGGATGCTGCACAGAGATGTGAAGGACCTGGAAACAAACGCTAAGGCAGGCAGAAGAATTGGCAAGACTCCTACCTGGCACAGACTAGATGGAGACCCAAACCAAGGGCTCATGTACAACCCAAAGGGACACGGCAGTGGATGGATAGAGGAGTAAGGGGTGAAGAGCTGTGGCCAAAAGGCTGTGAGTATTCTTTCAGCGGTACGGAGCTACAGCTTTTGGCTACACATCCACGTGGAAACATCAGAGAGAGGGGCTGAGATTTATTCCACAGTAAAGAGACAGACTGAGGAATTATTGGGAGTAGAAATGGTAGCTGACTCATGTTTTCAAAGAGAAAAGACTGATACAGCTCTCCTAGAAAGCTGGCTGGAAATGGGGATGAGGAAAAGTCTGCCATAGGAATGGAGAGACTAGAAAATGGTAGCCACTGGAAGACAAAAAGAATATAAATAATAATGCTGGTTTTTATATACCTTCCTAAATGGAAGGAAGGGCTGTTTCTACAGCATATGAATCCACAGCTTGAGATCCACCTCTTAAAACAGGTGGGATTTACTGCAGCTTAGGAAAAACAAGAGATGCCTAGCCCAAAAACAAGTGGTGTCTAGCACTCTGAAATCTGGTAACTAAGCAATTGAACCAATGGTAACCACTGGGATTATTTGTTCGACTCCGCATACCAATACGCCTGAAGCACGGCTCGAGCCAGACCAGTCTCAGTAATGAAGAATCTTGATTTTACGTTAATTTCTACACCACCTGTTTCATTATAACCCACTTCCATTCACTCTCCAGCGGGACAGTAACAGCTCTATTTGTTTTAAGAAGCTGGACAAGTAACCTTCAGCAGGAATAACATTTCAACACTTTCTCATCATCAGTTTCAGCAACCAAGCCAACGAGCTTACACCTGCCCAAGAGCCAGAGCCGTTTGCAAAGAAATTCTGGGAAGCAGCACAGGGAAGCAGAACTCCTTTTGGCTGTTGAGTTCATGGCTGACCTTTGGTTTTTTGGTGGCACTTTTCGATGTTCCCGTTCCTCTGTTGTAGTCTCCTCTTGAATGGTGACTGTCTCATTGGGCTCTCCTGTTCATTTCCTCCCACGGAGGACTTCCTTCCCATCCCTGCCAGCTCTACAGCATGGGATCTGCTGGAGTCAAAACATCCCCCATACACATCCCTGCCGGTAATGAAGCCTCAGCATCAGCTTTGGTTAAGTTTCCATCCATTTCTCCCCAAGACAACAATTACATACAAGCCTGTTCAAGAGTACTTGAGTATCTGGGTAAGGATCAACGCAGCACATGGAGGTCTGGGACCTCCAACAAGGAGGGATGGAAGTGGAAAAAAAATCCCCCAAGCACTTAGCACACTAGTTAGAGGGATGGTGTGTCAGTACTTGCAAAATATCTGTCACGGGCACCATATGAAGCACAATCTATCCGAGGTATTGTTAGTTTACTGCCTTTAAATGAACCTTGACGATCATTAGCAATCAATCAGTCCTGCGTCAGTCTCAAGTGCCCAGAAGCAAACATTGCAAACGCAGAGTGAACAGTCCCTAACCGGGATCTCACCTCTTGCTGTTTGTCTTTGCTGATCTCCTACAGAAACTCAGAGTCCCTGCCCCGTCCCTGCTCGCAGCTCCCCAGCGTGGGCACCTCGGCTTGTCACACTCTTCCAGGGACTGACCCCTCTCGCTTGCCCGGCAGAAGCCGAAGGGACATTTTTCTGTCGGGCTGCTGCTTTGACTCAGCTCACTGAAGCGCCCAGTAAACCCCTGACATGGGTGATGCTGGGGCGCACGGCGGGGCGTGGGGAAGGGACGGAGGAGGCAGAAGCAGGAACACCTCACCCCGGGCAGCGAGGGCTGAAAACAGCTCTGCTGTCCCCAGAGCCACGGCCAGAGCCCTGGCACCGAGCAAGGCTGCTGCAGACACCCGGTACCAGGTGCTTCAGCCCGAATTCTCCCTCCTGCCTAGGAAATACAAGCCCCAGTGGAAATCCGTCTTGTGGCTCAGGCATTTCTCAAGCATTTCTCTGGTGTCCAGCTCTGCGGGAGACCCACCGCCCTCCCCGAGCACGACACAGGTGGCCTTTCCTTTACCCAGCTGCTTATTTTCAAAACTAGGAACGTTTTCTAGGACAGACTAGTGCATCTCCTAGAGATGCAGAAATTGTCTGCTGCCTGACAGAGGGCAGTTAAACTGATGGACGATTAAAAGTGTGCAAGCTAGCAGCTTTCTGCGTGCACACGTCAATGTTTAGCAAACGACAAAATTAAGTTCCTACTGACTTTGGTGATGTAGAATTCAATTATTATTGAGAAAAATACAAGCGTGCTTTGTCCGTTTAGAAAGCAGACCAGAAGCTGAAAAGTCCTCGCTGGCTCGTGGCGGTTATGATCCAAACAGTGTCACATTCTTTCACACTCGTGCTTTCAGATGCATAACAGCAAATTCTTTGAATGATTTACTGCAGCAGCAAAAAGCAGCTCTGTGCTATTTCTTAACCTTTCTTAACATGGTCCTTAATAAAAAGTATTTCTCAAATCTCATTAAGAAAAATATTCTATTTTAGCATTGATCTGGAAGAGCTAAGAACAGCAGTAGGTGCCCTTTAGAAAACGTATCGAAGAGTTAAGCGATTTTTTTGAAAACCAAAAAGAATCTAAATGTACTTTCTAAATACAAAATTTAGCAAGTAAAATCTAGTCACAAATATAAATTATTTTTTCCTTCTGTTTCTGTGCGGAGAGAAGAGCGAGCTCCAGTGCACAGGAGGCTATTCTGGCCAGTCCTCATACTGCACAGAGTCCTGTGGCATGAAATCTGAATTTTATCTCCGACAGCTGAGAGTGCCATCATGGTAAGCATTACTGCGGCAGAAAGTAATGACCACAAGAATTCCAAATACCAGCAGGACATATACATTTTAGACTTTTTATTTTTTTCCCCAGAAGACATAATTCTTCAATTATTCTTTTGGTTGGAAATAAATACCCAGCTTTCATCCTTCAAAAGATCCACAAATAATTCAAAGTAAAGCAACTATTTTATTGCAAAATATGCAGTGATCGTTTACAGCTAAAGAAAACACGTATACCAAAAAGGTAAAACTACCAGCGGGTAATGGCTACTGGAACTTGAAGGCACATCAGGAACAAAGAAGCTAAAAATTATGACCCAACCTGTTGGCCTGAGACATGCTGTTGACTTCCAGGCGTATTTTCATTTTGCGAAGCACCCTATAAGACACGAAGGCAGCTCGGGTATTACCCCGTTATCGGTGACAAAAGGTAAAGAAAGACGACAGACACGATACAGTCCTGTGAGGGGCTGGATGGCATCAGCACTCATATGGAAAAAAGAACAGATAGCAATGATTAAAGCTCTTGAAAACCAGAGGAAGAAATTGTCAGAAAAGTCACTCAAGCATTTACTCTAATTAGTGCTATATGGTTTTATACACAGCCCAACAGCCACTGCCCATTGCAGGAGATTTATCCGTCTGCAGTGGCTGTCTCGCTGCCAGTGGGTGGGTCAAACCTAGCACAGCTCAGACTTCAGTGAGAAAGTCTGCAGCTCTGGCATGGTTGGGACCATGAACTGGTCAGGATGGAGTAGTGTACAGCTTCTGACAGCTTCACGGTGGGCAAACTGTGCAAAAAAAAAAAACCCACAACAAGAAACCTAAATAGTATTTTCAGAGTTGGCCTCCGTGGTTGTGCATAGTTTGTGTGGATCTCCAGACAAAGGGGTGACCTGGTTTTACATGGCTCAAAAGCCAGCAAAGTACCACCTTCCTTAGCAGAGTGAAAAAAAAGCAGCTGAGGTTTTTTTTTAATAGCTGATTTTCTTATCCTAGGATGCTCCCGCAGAGCCATGTCAGCGGGGACCACGAGGGTTGCTCTCTGGGAACTCACAGAGCACAGAAAAGAGTCCAAGAGAGCAGTGGGACAAGCACAAGGAATTTAAAAAGAAACAGGGGACTCTCTCAGTCAACCTAAACCTGGAAAAAGGCTAGAATAATTTGTTCTGAGACGCACTAGGGACAGGTATGCAGACACAAAATGCAGATGGTCCGTGGTACCGGAGCGGATCTGGCATGTTCCCAGACCAGGAACCGAACGCGTGACAATGTGACGCTGCTGCAAAAAGGCAAATCTAATTCCAGTGCGTGTTAACAGTTCTGACGTATGCAAGTGGCACACGTTAGTTGTTCCAGCTCCTCTGCACCAGCCCCAGACAGCACTTTGGGTCACATCTTGGACCCTACGATTTAAGAGCACAGCTGAACTGGAGAGGATGCAGAGAAGAGCACCAACAATCGCTGGAAGATGTGACCTATGAAGAGTGATTCAATTAACTGGGTTTACTTAAGCGATGACTAGAAGGAGAACATGATGTTCAAATGAGGGCACTATCCATCACATCTACTGCCAATAAGAACAAGAAGTAATTGACCGAACTCGCAGGGATAAACTCTCGCTGTGATAACTGTTGTACAGTTTAACAGTGGTACATGCTGCTTACAAGGGCATGGGATCCCTCTTGTTGGAAGCTTTTTAAGAGTTAGAGAAACACTTGCTAGTTACAGTCTTGGCAGATTTGATCCAATCTCAGAGCAAGGAGACGGACTAGCTAACTTCTGGTGTTTCCTTTAGTCCTTAGTCCTCTGAAATGTCTCCAGCATTTAGTGATGCTTTGCACACTGTGATTCTGTAACAGCTGTGAACAGGGAACACATAAATACGTTTGCCATGCCATCAAAGTACTGTACGGACCTTAACTTTACATGTTTCATGGACAATATTTTCCAGAGGAAAGCTGAGACACTGCTTGAAGAGATTTCTGTCAGACAACAGTGTTGGGACAACTACATATTCCTCCTTTCCCACAAACCCCAACACTAAAGGCCATATGAGAGAATTGTTAAAAAACCACCCAACCGACTCCTTTTTTTTTTGAAGGCTACCAAGATAACCCAGCTCCCTCAGTGAGCCCCTATTGTGCCCTATCTACGTCAAAACTGTAACACAATAGACAATGCATTATAAAATTCCCAAGTAATTTTCAAAGCAGCCAGTAAAATTCCACAGGCAGAACCTGGCACCCTCCCTCTGCCTGGGCTAGAGCACCACCACCGATGATTCTACAGAATATGCAAAATCACACACCGAGTACCAGTCCAAAGCTGGGTTTCGGGGCTGAATTCAAAGCCCTATAAGGTTCTAAATAGGTAGAACACGGGCTCCCAAATGATCCACAGCAGAGTGGGGCTGAGCAGACAGAAACACAAGCTGACCTTTGCTTTGTGGATTCTGTAGGACTAATTGCATTTACTGGTCAGACCACTCTTCCAGTAAAGCCAAATACTTCCCAACTGGTTTCTGTCAAAATGGGAAACCAAACAGACCTCAAGTCTATCAGTATTTGACAATAAAAGAAATTCCATCTATTAGCTCTTCTTATCAAGATGGGAAAACAGTTCAATACAGTTTACAGAAATGCTACAAATTCCTTTGTTACTCTGTGGTTTGCAAACAGCCTGTGGTCATTAGCTTTACTTGAGCTCAAGTGTTTTCAGCTCAGCAGCAAATAACCAAAAGGGACAGTCTACAGGGACATTTCAAGAGCACTGCACAAAGCCAACTCTTTGCTTACAGCTACATACAACCATCTTCAACTTCTGTTTCAGGTTTTTCACTCAACTTTTTGATAGCAAGAAACCAGAAACCCTTAGAGATAGGCGGAGGTACAGAAATGAGCCTTAGTCAGTCTGAGTAACACAACTTGCAAAACTGTCCTTGATCACTCAGCAGTCCCCGAGATGCCTCATCGTAACCACACGTGCTAACTTTTACTCTGGGATCTAAAGAGAGACTTTTTCCAGAACATTTTAAGCCCTGCTTAAAATGCTATTTGAGATGCCACTTAAAAGAGATTCCCAGAAGAGATGTGGGCTTCTGAAAATCCAAAAGCACTTTTTAAAATTGCTCCACAAGTATCCACGACAACTGATGCCCATACTGACAACAAGAGCCCTTTACCTAAATGCTGTCCCTGCACAAAGCGAACACAGGTCTCTACCCTTGCCTATTTTTCTTTCTTGTAAAGTTAGACAGCTTTGAGCTCCAGGACAGTCCACGGCCAGCAAACGTATGTTGTCAGTGCAGTAATGCTTGTTTTTAAAAGCAGGCAGGAAGTATGACATTTTACATTTTAGTTTTTTAATTCTCTTTAATCAGACACATTACAACGCACAACTGTGTCTTTAGCCAGGTAACAGAGTGCCATCCTTCAGATCAGGAAGAGATGATGGAGAACTTCTAGTCCTTCCTCTGACCTTTTGGGTACATGGAGCATTGCAGATATTCTAAATGAGGACGATTCCCTCGTTTTGTATCACATTCCCCTTATAAAGCCTTTATAATAATTAAGTCACAGCTTTCATTACTGTAATTGAGATTGCAGCTACTGCAGCTAGGGAACCTACTGAACTGAGGATCACCCTTGCCTTCTAATACACAAAACCCATCATTTCCTAGGGTATTTTCAACTTGAGCATCAAAAAGTTTTGAAAATACAATTCTAACTGAAGTTAACCATCCCACTAGTGATGCAGCTTTCCAGCTCTTCAGTGCTCATTAAGAGAGATTGTTTATGAAACAAAATCTTTTTATTTAATGCTACACAATCTGAATTGAAGGAATAGAACACATACTTCACCTCAGGATCAAGCTATAAGGGATACATCCCCGAACACTTCGCAGAGTAAAACCAGATACCAATCAGTGCAAGAAACATCTTTATCTGTTTGCACTCAGCATATTTTCAGACAAACTACAGCATCAGAACATTGAAGTACCTCTCCCCCATACAGCACAAAGGTTGAGAGCATATTTCTTGCCGTGGGAGGCAGTTTGTCAGGATATATGTATTGATAACATTAAAGAAAAATAAATGAAGCATTACATCCTGATGTCAGGTGTACAAGTGCAGTAGTGGATTACTCTCAGAGGAGAACATTATCTATAAAAGTGGTGTACACGGCATCCTGGAGTGACTATAATACAGAGAAACTTTATGCCAAAGTAAGTATTTACAGAGATACTGTCACAGCAAAGAGGACAGGAAGCTAGTCTCACAGAAGTAGTTCAATAAAGAGCAAATGAGTGGACGAAGACAAAGGCTTTGACTTTATATAATAAAATACCAAGTGCATTCTTTTAAGTGAATGAGTCTTGGAGGCTGTGGTCCTAGATTTCAGGAAGCCATTTGAAGGCCAGATGTACAGTCCTGAAGTCTAAGCAAGGGTTACTCGGACTGACAGAAATTTTACATCTGTTGTAACCTTACTAAATCACGGCAATTCTAGTATTGCTTCTCAGGGCAAGGTCAAAACTAAAGCTCTTAAATGAGCCCCCTCTAAATGCCAAGATGGGATTTTGTATAGCAGGCTTTCTAGCACAATTCAGATGTTTCTCCACTACTTTTGTGCTGTACATCTGGGATTAGAACGGAGCCCAGAACAGTTTAAGGGTAATTATGTTTAGCTGCTCAAATGTTCTTGGCCAGAGAGTTATTATCCAGCTTTTACTTGTCAATACAACTTTAATCACTTCTGATTTCTTAAAGCAGCCATATTATTTTAGTTACTTTGGCTCTTTTCCAACAGGCTTACTTTAAGCTGGCTGTGAAGAAAGGTTATTAATGGCTGGCTCTTTTGCATATTTCTTGAAGAGCTGCTACTGAAATAACCAGATGCATTTGCAGAGGAACATGCGTGGTTGACTGCTCAAAATATCACTTAAAATAATTTCAAATCAATTTTTCAACTAAGAGCAGAGTTACTTTAACCTAATATTTGCAAGCAGTTTTCAAGCCAGCATACCCAGAAGCATTCAACCCTGCCACTTCTCAGCTTCCTCAGTCATCTACCAAATATAAAGGATAGCAAGCATAGCAAGAGTCTCTCCAGTGCATGACTTCAAGGAACATGATCCCTCAGTAAAGGAATCCCATTCGAAATGGCTTGCGGTATTAGACTCCAGTACACAGGACAAAAACGTAGAAGGAAGTCTCGTGATTCTCCTGCAGCTTCCAGGGTGTCTGCTGCACCTTGAGCCAACAACTAGACCACTAGAGACTGGGCTCAAGCAGGCAGCACACTGAACAGTAAATCTGAGCAGCTTCCCTCTTCACTTAAGATTAATTTACTGTAATGTACATTACTTTCAGTGGAATGATACTGCTCACGATTTGGCAGGATGGGGAAAATTCCACTTTGTCTTTTTTATTATTTTATAAGGCAGGTAATGCAGAAAGTTGAAACAGAACTTCTACAAGGATTTAATCTGTGATATTGTAAAATCAAAGTACTACTTTATTAAATGAGTTATTTTACACAATATGAACATCAATATAATTACAATTGTAAAAAATTTTTTATAACAAGTATGGACTGATTTTTCAGGATTTCCAAATAGGGCACAACTGTACATTTACACAGAATTGTCTTTGCATGAAGCCCAAGAGGGAACAGCATAAAAATATGAATGTTTCTGTAGCCCCTTCATTTTTGCTGATCAACAGTTTTAGAAAAGCAGCTGCAGGTTTGTTATGTAAGGTCTGACAGTAGAAGAGTCAATAGGTGCCATGATTTCACCTATAAGAAACAAGAATAACTCAGTTAAGCTGAACCATTGCACAATGCTGTTTACCTCTGCATGAATGAAATACCATAATGCTGCTTTTTACCTCATTTCAGCCTTTTATTATAACCACATTCAGTTACAGCCTAACAACTGGCTGTTGGGAAATCTCTTCTATAGTTAACACAGAGGTTAAGTTTTATATTGGAATGCAGAAAAATCTGCATTCACTTGCAAAGCTTCAGGAACAAAAAGGCTCAATTGTTGGAAATATACTAAACAACTATTTCTATTACATGTTTTGTAGCAACAGATTGCATTTATTATATTTTGTTCAAAGCAAACTAACATTTCAAAGCAAGAACTAAATAATAAAAGTATTCCTACAACTCTAAGGATAACCACTTGAAATAACATTAATCCCTTTTAAAACAACCTCCACACACAGTGAAATGCCACAGCCATTTCACCTGTGTACGTATTAGCTTCCTTCGCCTGTGTCACAGTTCAGGGGTATAACTTTAACCTAGAGTTAATTTTCATATTAAAGAAAACAAAGCAAGTTTTAAGTCTCAGTGGTGGTAAAAAAAACCTGATTCATAATGCACCTTTCTCATACAATCATTTAAAAATTAAGGAAATGACCTGTAGACAACTTTATGCCTGAACATCAGCCAATTCTGGAGGAAGTGGAGTCTTAGGATGCTTGCTTTCAAAGTGCTGTTTGAAGGTCTTGGGATCCGGCATTTGTGTCTGATTGAAGAGAGACATTGAACTTTATGCACAGTACAAGAGTTAAATGATACTTCAAAACCTGTTTCCCCCCCGCCCCCAATGCTTTATTTTTCCCAAAACAAATTGTATCCTAAGTGACACTGCTCTAGTGACAGAAGCACCATTAATTTAGCTACAAATTAAAAGAGAATATTTAACCTCAGATTTTCAGAGAGGTGCACTAGTATCACACCGTTTTGGCATGTTCATCAATGGCAGTATTCCTGCTAGAAATCTCCCTGAAGATCTTTCACTTCACATGCTGGTTTGGTAGAAAACCAAACCTTACCATTTCCTTTTTCAATACCTAAAAGATACATGTTTATCCTTTTCAGAATCAAACCTTTATGAAAACTTTTTTTTTTTTTTTTTTGCTTATCAATAGGCCAGAGAGTTACGTGGCATAGACTGATTCTCTACTTGGCACAAGCTATCTCAGACCATTGCTACTACACAACTGCAGCCATCAACTGCCCAAAAGGATTGCTGCTACAGCCTGATTTCACAAGAAAAGGAGCTGGTTACAAGTATTTAAGTGAGCAGACCTTAATTTGGAAACTTAATTTAAGACATTCGAAGTGATAAATCTATTCTGGGACTAACCATTTAAGTGAAAATGGCAAGTTTATCCTTCAGCTCCAAAACAAGGACATTCAGAAAAACCAGGCAGAAGGAAAAAATAATCTGACTAGCGCTCGCATTCCTGTCCTCTTGTCAAGTCATTTATTCTAGTAGAAGTTACTGTGTACCAAACTTACACTAAAGCTTTTGGCACCAACACTTTTCCTTTTTACATTAACACCAATAACCAGTGATTCTCAGATGGGCCAATTCTACCACAAAGAAAAGATGTTTCCATTTGGAGATTAAACAGGAAGTGATCTCACACTTTTTACATTTCATACGTCATACTAACAGCACACGCAGACCCCTAAAATTCAAAAGGCAAGGTAACTACCTAAAACCCATCTGTACATGACCTCTCATATCTCAGTTATCTGTACAGCTGAGTAATCTGCAAGCAGGTGCAAATGTTTATAGCAACAAGCTAGGCAGTCACTTAAGAAGTATTTTATCTTCCACTACATAATCTTCTAAAAATTCTGTTCTAGGCTGGAAGACAGACCTGCCTACAATAATATTTTGTCTTCAGTTCCTCTTACCCTACAGACAGTGCAGGTATATATCAAGGCAGCCTTGGCTGCAGCCTTCTGATCATGTCCTTGCTTCTTTTTTTGCTCAGCTTGCTTTTTGGCATTTTTCTGCTGCGACTGAATCTTCTGCTGTCCACGAGCCATATCTACAAACAAAAAGAAGACATTTAGTCTACAAGTGTGAGAAATTACTGCTGCTAGTGGACTCTGAAGCTGTAACCATGAGCATAAAGCAGTCATGCACTCTGTCCCTAAGGTTTACAGCTCCCATAATTCATATACAACAGACATCTGTTCAAGCTCTTTACTATGTAAAGACTCTGGTTTTGGTATCTTTCTTAAAATATTCATTGGAATTATTTAATCAATTCAAAGGTTTCTACCTCTAGAAAGCTTCAAGATCTACTTTTGAAAAGTGTTTTCAATAGTCAGAATAATCAACGTTCCCTAATGTGTCAGTAGAAACTTATTCTCCATTTCCACAGGTACAGTGGAAAATTTAGGGTTTCTGTAGGTTTTTTTTTTTTTCTAAAGCTTAAGACTCAACCTTTATTTCTGGAACTTGAAACAGGTTCCAAGAAAGGCAAATCAAGGTATTCCCCAAGCTGTATTACTGTCTTCTGGCATATGTGAGTTTGTGATCTGCTTTGGAGTTGGGAACAGCAAGAACAATAGGTCACCCCTTCTTTATTCGAGGCTATTTTTACAGGTGGCCATCCTCCATTTGTAAAATTGCCCCCATCAGAAGCCATTAGTCTATACAACACAGAAGCATACAGGAAGCAAACATGACTGCAACCTGTTATTAGAAGGATCACCACAAGAAATGAGCAACAAAAATAGTATTTCAGGGAGCAGCAAACCAGCCTATTTTACAACAGCAATGCCCCACCTGCAAGCAGCCTGCTAGGCCACCCAATTCAGCTTGCACCCCACCCCCAGATCAGACGCCACGCAGGATTTGGGCGTACGGACTGAGCAGGCTTCAGAGCGTGCTTACATAACCCAGCAGCCCACTTTCCGCTATTATCTTTCTCACAGTCCCTCATGGCCCACGCACAATCCAGTTGTGCGGCTCTCGCAGAAGCACAGGACTTGCTGTACAAGCACAGGGCAGCTAGTGAAATCCATTGTTTTCAGGACAAGTACTACTAAAGTCTGATGTTCCCAGGAGGTCGGCTGGTGGGTCATTACCCCTCTACGCGTGGTACTCCTGAGGCACACTGTGTGGCTACAACAGGTCCATCATGCAGTCCTTTCCTGCAGCGACAGACGGCCTTCCACTGCACGAGGGAGAATGGCCTATCCAAGCAAAAACCTCCCGTAAAAGTGTGCGAAAAGCCCTTCAAACCACTGTGAAAAATATGTCTCTAGAGGACATCGATATCTGGAAATTCACTAGTACTGCAAGAATTTCTGGACATGTAGCATCATCCCAATGCTTAACACTGAGCAAAAAGATGGTCCCAAGACCCAAAACAGCTCCTGTGGATTGAGAGACACCTCTCAGGCCACAGTCCAGTTACTTCATAGTATTTAACATCACCAAGTAATCCCCTGCAGAGGTATTACACTACATCTTCAATGTTCCCTCCTCTTCCTCAATCAATTTCTCTAGAGGAGAACTTACAAGTCCACACGGCTAACAAAAGTGAATACAAGAAAACACAAATTCTATTAACGAGCACACAGAAATACATGTGGCATTCAGCAATTTCCATAAGATACAGCACTGAATGTTATTAAGCCTAAAAACACTGGCCTATGTTTCACTGTACGCTACAGTTCCTCCGAAACACCCCAGCCAGGGCCTCACACTGTTCACATACAGCATGGCTAAACAAGAACACTGAATTCCCCTTTAAAAAAAAATAAATATTGTCAATAGCTTTGAGAAACATTGCCAATAGCTTTGTATACACTAGAAGGATCTAAGGGTTTTATTTTGGTTCTAGTCTACTAGCATTATAGCAATCCTCCAGAAGTCAGGGGCTCCTGATAGAAAAGGCTCAGATGTAATAAAAAGAATTACTTTCATAAAATGTTTGCATATTGCTTTGTATTTTAATCCCTTGATAAGAGCTCATTAAGTAGTACATTGTAATAACCAACCATACTGAGTTTCTATGTATTTGGTTTAAGACACAAATGAGAAAACATGAACAAAAGCATCTGCTTAAAAATGTCAACCTCCATGCGATGCCCAAGACCAAAAAACCAAGAGTTTAAATACTGCAAATTACACTAATCCAGTCGAAACACACAGAGCGAACACTCAACTACTAGAAAATTAAGATTATTTGGACTCTCAGTATCCTAAGAAAAGTGACAAAAATAATCCCAAAGTTCGTTTAAAAGAATTATGGAGTTAATCTACAATGATAAATCTGTTTTTCAGTTGCACAACACAGATAAGTGTTGGTTTCCTTATCAGGCACACCCTCAGGAAGTCCAGCAAACCGGCCTCCTGTTTTGAAATAAAAAAATGCCTGAGCACACAGGAGGCCCAACACTACAGAAGAACTCGCCGCAACATGGCACCAGCACGGGCATTAGAGGGCAGCGAGGCAGCAGCCGGCAGGACGTTAACGCCCCACACAGGGTCATTTCCTTGTAGGTAACCAGAGCCCGAGCGGAGAGCTTCAAGTCCTAAAACAGGACACCGACAGCTGCTTCCGCTGTCACCTCCAGAAACAAACCCCGGCCTGAGGCACCGCGGCGTCCCCGCCCGGGCGGTGAAGGCCTCGGGCCCGAGAAGCCGCACACACGGCCTTACCCCAGCCCCGCAGCGAGGGCGGCCCGCTGACCGGAGGCCCCGAGGGCGGCCGCGGCCCCCCGGGAGCGCCTCGCGGGTCGGGGGGCGGCCGCGGGCCCGTCCAGCCCCACCACGTGCCCGCGCCGCGGAAGGAAGCGGGCCCCAGCACCGAGCCACAGCCCCGAGGAGGCCGCGCGCGAATGCCGGGCCGCCCCCTCCCCTGAGGCGGGCCCGCTCCCCCCGCCCGCGCATCGCGACCCCCGCCCCGCAGCCGCCCCGGCCTCCCCCGCCGTGTGAGGGGCCGGGACTGGCGCCGCCGCTCACCCGCCCTGGGAGTCCGGCCTGGGCGGCCCTGGCAAGCGGGTGGAGAAGGCTCCGCGCGGCCCCGCAGCAGCCGCCACCGCCTGCCT
>WKFP01014094.1:290155-306070 GCA_011057875.1 Pterocles orientalis
GGGGGGGGGGGGGGAGGGGGGGGGGGGGGGGGGGGGGGGGGGGAAGCGCTCCGGCACTGCGCATGCGCGGCACCGCCCCGGCGCCCGCGCTGCTCAGCCCTGCCGGCGCGCGACCCGGCCCCGCCGGCCAATGGCGGCGGCCGCCCGTTACATAAGGCGGGGGGAGGGGAGAGGAGCGCGCGCTGACCCCGGCGGGGGGTGAGGCGGGGCTCGTGCGCCGGTAGGCGGAGCCGGGCTGGGCCGCCCGCGCGCCCCGCGGTGAGGAGACCCCGGGGGGGGGCTGCGGCTGTGGCCTGGTCCCGGCAGCGAGGCCTCGCCCCCTCCCTTGGGGCTGCCAGTCCTCCTGCCCGTGGTCCCGGCAGAGGCAGGGCCCGAGGAGGCCGCGCCCGTGCGCTTGAGGGGCTGGAGTGGCGCTGAGGCCCCGCGTTGTGAGGGGCCCGGGGCTGGGAAAGCGATGAGAGGTCACCGCGCTGTGGCGGAGGCGCAGCCTTGCTCTGCCCGCTGGTTCCTGAGGGGCAGGGGCCGTTAGCCCGGTCCGTCCCCGGGCAGCTGCAGGTGGATTTGTGCTGGGCTCCGTCTGCAGCTGCGGGCGCGCCTGACTGGGCCGCAATGCCGGCGGGGCTGCGGCAGGCGCCTGCCCTCCGAGCGGCTCCTCGCTTCCCAGCAAGCCCTGCTCGCAGCCACATTCCTCTGTGCTTCGCATGCAGGCGCTGCTTAAAAATAGCTGCTGTTCCTCCTCGGTGGGATCCGGAAAAATGGCTGTGGAGGGGCTGCGGGGAGAGGGCTGGAGGTGAGACAGAGGGTGAGCCTGCGTTGGGCTGGCAGCTCACACAGGAGGGCCGTGCAGAGGCCATAAGGGTTAAATGAGTGAGAAGGAAAGAGCCCGGCATGAGAGAAGCAGAATTTGTTTCAAGTTGAAAGTGTGCAAGATCTTGTTTTGGTATTTAAGGGCAGGAGTGCTGGTTCACAGGCTGTGTTCACAGTGCAAGTGATTTGAAAGGCATCAGCCTGCATGAATAGCGACACAGGCCTTGTAAAGATGGGTAAAGGAGCATTTATTTTCTGTCGATATCTTTGTATGTCCCAAAGGAAGGCCGAATGTCAGTGCCTTCTCAGATTATACACCTGTTAGGAAAATGAGAAATTGAGGCAATACGTCTGCTCAGACACGACATTCTGCCACTGTTTGAACAATTGTAGCTTTAAAATAAGCCTGGAGTCTTGAACAGTTCTGTGTCTGGGGCAAAACAGCAAACATAAGATGCTTACTAGAGGAATTACTAGCTGTTGGCTTAGTATTTTACAGGGGCTCAGGCTTGGTGACTGTAATGTTCCCTTCTGATCTGGGAGAGAGGAAAAAAAATCCCTAAGGCAGCATAGTGAACGTTTCTGGACATCTAGGAGTCATGCCCAGAGCATGATAGCAGTTGCAGGGGAGCAGCATAGCAGGTTTCTTACACTTAAGTCACTGGAAGTAGGTTTGGATGTGACAGCCAAGACATAAGACCAAACATAAGCCTGTGATAACAAATGAAGTTCCTAACATTTTCCTAAAAAATTTATTTTCCTAACATTTCTCTTTGCAGTTACGTCTTCCACATCACACTGACAGCTCTGAAAATGCTTATACCTGGACAGTGCAATCCACACTGCATTAAAACCCATCTTGCCAGTAGGTTCTGAACTTTATGGAAACAGACAACTGTAGAAAAAACAAAGTGTCTGCGTGTGTGTGGGGTGGTGGTGAGAGGTGGGTGGGCATTTTGGGTTCTGTGCTTGGAAGCAGGTGGCTTTCAGAACACAGTTTCACTTTGATCAGAGAGAAGATCGCTGAGTGAAAAAGTAGCGTTTTTCATGCCTGATGCTATTTTGGGAGGACTGCTGGCCTCAGATGTAGAATTGTAGACAGCTTTCAAGGGTCATGTCCCCATACTGCACACCTGGCTGGATGAGAATTTCAAATAAAGCAGATCTGCTGAGTACATGCTGAGCTCTGCTTGGCCTCCGAACCTTTTTCTGATTTTGGGAGAACAGAGGATCTCCTTGCAGGACAGAGGACTGCGGCCTTCCCTCTGGCTGCTCTGTCTTTTGTCCCTTTGTGCTGTAGGTCCCTGTGGTGCCCAAATCATGGCTCAGCAATTTAGATGCTTCCAAAGAGACTGTTAGGAAACAAAAAGCCAGTGTGAAAGAAGAATACGAGTCCTCATAGTTGAGATTTCTACTATGGACATAATAAAGAAAATTTCCCATTCACTTTAAATAGTTTTTCAAAATTTATTCACTGCATGAAACGTATTTATCGCACCAAAAGGTGTGTGGGTTAGGAGAGACACAGGCTGGACATGATGAGCTGGTCGAGAGGCAAGGCCAGTCTGTGTGCTGGATGCTTTTCATACCTCTGACAAAATGAACCGGTGGTAATTGCAGTTTATCTGGCTTACGGACTTCCTGCTTTGTGTAGCTCCCGTATGAGGTGAGGCAAGCCAGAGTATATGAATGAAATAATAAATAGAAGTTAAAATGAAAAATAAATGCAAGCTTTAGACTGAATTGTTGTATCTTTAAGTTGCTAGAACTATACTGCAGGGTTTTTCTGCGTGCTTCTTGTTTAATTGTTTCCTAATTTAAAAACAATTCATAAATACCACTGATGTTACCGAGTATTCTGCATTAAAACAGAAAATTATGGCTACCTCTCAGTGGCTAAGGAGTTTATCCCCACTCTAACAAATGTTTCAATGGTTACAGTTCACTGAAATCTATAGCAGCATCATACACACAGAAAACACTGCTCCATATGGGTGTGGGTAAGGCATTTTAGCTCTTATGGAGCCCCTAAAAATAGTCCAAATGAAAAAAACCCACGTTATTATCTTCTCCTGATGAGACAATTGAGAAACAAGGCTCCAATTTAAGGCCAAGCATGAATGTAGTGAGCAACGTGATCAGGAAAAGCAAAATGCCTGTCTGCTCAGGAGGAAAGCAGCAAAGCAAACTGGAAGTAGCAATGCTGTAGGGCAGGATTATTTGTTAGGGGTTTTATTTTAAAGAGGCTGGTTTGTTCATTATTCTCATGCTTATTCCCCGTCTCTGGGTTCCAGTCCCCCATCATTTTCTGTGCCTGCAGAGAGGAGCAATTTCTGTCACTGGATCACAATACTTGTTCTGCTCAACAGCAACTTGTTGACACTTGAATTTTGTTGCAAGAGCTAGCTCACCTTAGCGTGCCTGGTGTCCCCAACACAATCCCCAGCTGACAGTCTGACACGGGCTATTAAACCCCTTTTGAAAGCCGTTGTCCTGAGGTGCAGGGCAAGTTTGCTCACAACAGCATAGGTGGGGCTGCGTCTCCCTTCTGAATCAGCTCCTGTCTGTCTGCCAGGTCCTCCCGCTGCCGGTCCCTACCACACTCAGTGCCCGCATCTTTTTCCTGCTCGTTTGCTTGTGTGCTCACTATTGATCAGTGTTGCATCGACCAAACCCCATCTCACGGGCTAGCGGCTGGCTTGCTGCCCTGTGCTGCTCACTTGCAAGGGAGTACACGTGCTGGTATCATGTGCCTGGATAAAGAGTGATTTTATTTGGTGCCTCACCCTGACCCCTCAGCACCTCTGAACAGGGGGAGGGAAGGAAAGGGGCCATGCCCTGGGCCCTGCAAGTGTGTGCTGGTTTTGGCTGGTTAATTTTCTTCATAGTAGCTAGTACAAGGCTACGTTTTGGATTTGTGCTGAGAACAATGCTGATAACACATGTTTTGGTTGTTGCCAAGCGATGCTCTCCTTAAGCCAAGGACTTCTTCAGCTTCTGGTACTTCCCCTGCCCTCCCAGCTTCTCTACAGGAGCAATTCTGTACAAGAAGCTGGAAGGAGCCACAGCCAGGAGAGCTGATCCAGACTGGCCAGAGGGATATTCCATACTGTAAGACATCATGGGCAGTATATCAGCGAGGGGAGTTGGCCGGGGGTATGATCACTGCTCCGGGACTGGTTGGATGTCAGTCAGCAGGTGGTGAACAGTTGTATCACTTGTTTTTCTTGGGTTTTGTTTTTGTTGTGTTCCTTTTCATTACAATTCATTAATATTCTTATTATTAATAATATTAATACTATTTTATTTCAGTCATTAAACTTGTTTTATCTCAAACCATGAGTTTTCTTATCTTTTTCCTCCGATCCTCTCCCCTGTCCCACTGGAGGTGGGGGCAGTGAGCAAGCAGCTGTGTTGTGCATAGTGCTACCTGGGATCAAACCACAATGAGGTGACAGAGATCTTCTCACTAGAGTGCGTGGATGCAGACCAACGCTGACAAGAATGCAGAAGAGATTGGCTCTGCATCCGAAGGCTATAAGATGCAGGCTTTGAAGACAACACCCTTTGGAAGGATGTTCAAAGCCCATGTGATGGTGGGTCAGAGTCAGTGTCACTGAATTTCAGGGACAGCACAACACGGTTGCAGACAGAACCCCAGACAGGCTGGAATCCTCTGCAGTTAGTATTGTTTGATATAAAACCGTGCAGCAGTACTTAACCTAGCTCGGGGCCTGTCAGGGTAGCGTTTTGCTCATTTACCCTTTCTCTGCCTTACCGACTTTTACCTCCTCACTCCCCCATGTGTTAGCAGACCATTCTTTTCCCTGAAAATGCATTTTTCACAAGCACAGCTCCAGCTCTCATACCTCCAGTTCACAGCTCCTTGACACGTTAACTCCTGTCCTTCCGTTGACTCAGATTGCTGTGTGCTGCTTTTCCGCAGCTTGGATGTCGGCACCTCATGGGCTTGCCCAGGATTGCTGTTGTGGCAAATACAAAAACAGAGTGAGATCTTCAATCACAAATTTGGTTCACAGATTTGATAGATTCGTAGCTCTGGGCTGACATAAGATGGTACCAAATCACAACACACATATACTGCAGAAAGAAAGATTTTAAGGTATGTGATGGTATGGATGGTATGCCTCTTTACTGTAGAACTAGGTTTCTTGAAGCGCACAATATGTAGATCCACAAGGTTTAAATATGGAAAAAGAGAGGAAAAAGAAGAGTGAACAAAATGAGAAGGAAAGCCAAAGACTGCTCTGTTTTGGAAGGAAGCCGGCACAGCAATGCAGCTTTCTTGGCAGGACTCCTCGGGCTTGCAGTACCCTTCCACTTCCACATTAGCTTTGAAGGACCAGCCCCGTTAGCAGCAGTGCAGCATGTTTTCCTGGTTTGCCTGCTGCCTTTCTGAACAGCCTCTTTGTTCCAGGAATAACTGCTAGATTACATCCTCCAGAACAAGGACAACCTCAGGTTGTGCTCACCATACCGATGCTCCTATCAGCAGAGGCACATGAAAAAGAGTGACATTATCCTTCCTAGCAGGACAGTCCCCCTTCTACCACACCCCCAGCAAGCTAGCAGCCTGCCACATGCCCACACATTTGTTAACCTTTTCCAAAAGCTGATACAACACTCCTACCTCACCCCTACCACACGCCCAGGATCCTGTGCAACGAGGCAGCCTATGGAAATACTTTTGCCACCAAACCTTAGATTAGGACAAACCCAGGGAAGGGTGTCCCAAAGCTGATGGTAGGTTGTGGTGTTGTGTTGGTTTGCTTTGCTGGCACAGAGACTACAACTAATTGCCTTTTCTCTCTTTTTTCCCTCCCATAGCTCCTGACCCTTTGTGGCAAGCACAGACAGAGCTGCTTCAGTGAACATTCCTCTCCATTGGAAGGGCAAAAAAGTGTTCAAGGGAGGATATGACATGGAACTGCCCACATCCTCAGAGAGAAAAAAAAAAAAAGAGAAGGCTTGAGTAAAAAGCTCATGAGGAATCACAGAGAGAGAGGCAGATGCTCAGAGATGTAGTTCCTCAAAGGCTGGCAAGGCATAAGCACCTCCTGGAGAGCTTGGGCAAAGATTGCCTTGTGACCTCTGAGTATTTTACAGTCTCTCTTTTAAATCCATGTTGCTGGATGTAACTTTTGCTAAAAACAACAAGGCGCAAATGCCTTTCTCAGCATGTCACAGCTTTTTTTGACCAACCCACATAGACAAGCTGGAGACCTTGAGAACATATGCTTCCATTCTATATAAACAGTTTAAAATAGATTTGAGCTCTGCACAGCATTACGTCCAGTTACTATTTTTAAATGCACATCAATTAATCTGATGTATTTATTCCTTTTTTTGCATCTGCCCTCCATTCATGCTTTTTAGTCTTGTACATGTTCAAGTCCCTGCTTTATCATGAAAACAAATATATCCATACATTTTTAATTAATTCAGAATACCAAGATTTCCCCCTTCTCCATGAAAATAATCCTTGTTCTATGTTGTGTGCATTAAAATATGTGCAGCAATTGTGATTAAAACCTCTCACAAACATTGTTGCAACTTGCCTCTAGCCTCGAGGAGGGCAGTACATCCCTCTGTACATCCCAGAGATGCTTCAATGTTGAGGTGGCTCAAAGCATCCACCAGCTCTGCTTGCTTCCTTCTTCAGCCCATCTGCAAGCCTCCACCCTCATATTAGCAAATATTGTGGTAGCTGGTTATTGTACCTCGCAGAAGGGGCAGTTTCTTCCCACCCACAGCCAGCCTCTCCATCTGTCTTTCAGTCATCCATGTTCAGATTTCATTAGAAGTGCTAAGGGTGGGGTGGGAAGCTCTCTCCCCTGTCCAGATAGCATGGGAAATCTTGCTGGGCAGGGAAACAAAGGCCAAGGGTACATCCCAGAATGAGCACTGAGAGTCAGTACACAGGAAAGGGCTCTGCAGCTGCAGGAAGGATCCCAAGGATCCCTGTGAAAGGAAAGCAGCCTTGGACATCCCAGAGTGCTACCCACACCCGCTGCTGGTTTCCCAGGTCTGCAGTGCTGGCTCAGCCCCAGCACTCTGCTGCTTCGGGAAGAGATCAGTGAGAAACAGCTGCTGGATGTTCCCTTTCCAGATGCCCTGTTGCACTGGCTCTGAAGTCGCTGCATGAGTTAAAGGCAGGAATCCAAAGAGCCTGCTGCAAACTGAGGAGTTCCCTGGTCACCAGTGTTTCCTACCAGCTGCTGACATAGTTAAGGTCTAGCTCACCAACACCGGTGGATAAATAGGACCTGGCAAGAGAGATCAGGGGAACAATTTGGTTTGCACCAGGCCACCGGATCCCACTGCTTTCTGCAAAAGATCCCAGAGTGCCGCAGCAGAACATCTCTCCCGTAGGCTCCGTTTAAGCACTGGAAGGCTGCTATAAGGTCTCCCCGGAGCCTTCTCCAGGCTGAACAACCCCAACTCCTTCAGCCTGTCCTCATAGGGGAGATGCTCCAGCCTCTGACCATCTTCATGGCTCTCCTCTGGACTCACTCCAACAGGTCCATGTTTTTTGGAGATGTTCCCCAAATCTTTCTTTGGATGCCCCTCCCCACATGCCAGGTAAAGTTTCCACAAAGAAAAAGGCAAAGCCTGGTGTTCACTGACTGCTGTGGATGTCCTGACACCACCTCCGGCAGTACCGGGATGCAGCTGCGCAGGTAAAACAGACTGATGGAGGGGCTCAGGCTGGTGTAGCTACACCGAAGCTCAGATGCTGTCTTTGTCATAGCTCTGACCGCACAGCCTTGTGCCAGCACAGAGCCTGGCTGACTAACTCTCCTCACAGGCACTGCACCTCTTAACTCCACTAATTAGACCTCAGCCTGGCTCAGGAAACGACCTTTGTGCCCTGCGCAGCTCAGGAGCCTGCGGCTCTCCTTGCTCACAGAGGCGCTGCGGAGGGCGAGGTGCTTGGGCAAACAGTGATGATGATAAGGTAAAGAATGTATGGCTTTGCTGGCTCAGCACTGGAGGTGGCTTTTTACCACATCCATTTGTGTCGGGAAAGAGGAGGAGCTGGAAGGAGCCACCCGTGCGCTTAGGCACAGCCCTGGAAAAAGAAGAGTTCTGCTCAGGTCTCTGAGAATTTGTTTGGGGCTACTGGGGAGAATTGTGTGCCACGGATCAGTGAAGGGCACTGGCAGGCTCAGTGTTCACCTCTGCTTTTTCTGATCCCGTGGAGTGCACCACCTTCAGATGCTGGATCCCCTGCCCTTAGTTGCATCATCATGGGACATCTACATTCTTAAAACTCACCGGCAGCGTTAGATGTGGCTGCAGTCCGACATGCTGCACAGACACAGAGACCCTGACACATCAGCATCCTGCCCTGGGCAAAGCCATTGTGGCTGTGGAACCTGTGATCACTTCAACCAACAAATTCCTCAGTGCAAAATATCTGGTTTTAGCCATTAGGACAAAACACAATGGCGAGAGGATATTAAACCAGTCAGCATACTTGCATGTTGTGTCTCATCTAACCTTGGTGAATCCTGAAGAGTTTTAGGTGGGATTTACTGGAGCAGGAATCAACCAACTTGATCACACAGTAGAAAGCTTGGTTGCTCGCGAGTGCCTTCAGCTCTTGGGATCCACAGACTGTGGCATTAAGGTTACTTGCCCCAACACAGTCTGGTAATGGCCTTTCGGACCAAAAGTGTCAGGTGGCCTCCAGGAAAATCCTCAAGGTCCCCAAGGGGGAAACAGCTGTTCCATTGTGCTGCAAGGGAAAGGCCATGGCAATGATATCCAGCACAATCCTGGTGATCCCCAAAAGGTATCCAATATCCATTCCTCAAAGAAAGGGCTGAGTCGAGGCTGGACAAGCCTGGTGTTAGCGAACGTGTCCCAGTCTCCACTGGCGCTATGGCAGAACCTAGAGAAGTGAAACCCTGACCCCTCTGGGGTAGCCACTCTCCAGCAAAGTCTCCACTGCTGCCCTTCAGGCACTGGCTTTGAACGGGGCTAACGGCAATGGAATGGCACATGTCACGGCAGAGCCTTAGCCCTAGTCTGAACGAGGGCAGAAGTAGCACCACGACAGATGTCAGCTATGAATAACATCGTTCCTTAACATCTAAGGAAGGTGGGATGAAGAATTTCTCAACTTGGATTTGCTCGCAAGGCATCCTAAGGGATAATCCTGTGTAATACTATGGGCTGCATTGCTTGCTGGCACTGACGTGAGCAGGTCCGTTAGCATTAGGAGCACGGCAAGCGCTCAGACAACAGCTGTACTTGGCCCCCTCTCTGCCTCTGCTCTCTATTTAATGAAGTCTTACACAAGATATAGAAGTACTGGGAGAAATCCAGCCCACCTCTGGTGGTTTGAACGTTGTTGCCTGTGTTTGACTCTTTCCAGAAGGCGCACAGGTGAATTTGAAGGAGGTGCGGTGGTTCATTTGCAGCTTGCACGTGGTATGAGGACGCGGTACCTGGCCCCAGCTTCTCATCTGCAGAGTCGCAGCTCCCACCAGCTGATCGCTACGTTTTCCTGCCAACGTCTCTTCGTGGTCTGTTAGCTGCTGTTTTGGAGATCAAAGTTGCTCCTTGGCATCTATTCAAGCTGTAGAGTCCAATTTATTTCTAGCACAACATCCGCTGGCGTTGCCTCTGCAGTATGCTGGCGCAAGCTCGCTAGACAGAGGCAGCAATTAAGATGATGGCTGCGTTTTTAAGGGCTTTCTCTTCAGGAGGAGTGTTTTACCCTGCGATCGGTCCCCAGCAGTGTCTCCTGCCAGGGAAGCCTTTATGAGCACTGCGGGTACGTCTGCTGCAGAAGTGGATGAGCTCAGCTGGGTGCAGGGCTCCCGGCCACACCAGGGCTCTGCTTCAGCCTCAGATCTCGCACGGCTTTAAATTCTTTCCATTGACGTTATCTTAACCTTTCTGCTCCATACACAATGTTATCAGAGCTGCCTGGGCTTTACTGGCACGTCTCCTATATTAGCAGCTCCCCTCTGTTGACAGGACGGGACATGCACACAGCTGATCCGACCGTGTATTCTTCTGGAGCATTTTCCCATGGAAAAGAGGATTATGCAACCATTCCGTCTGTCCCACTGGCAATTTTGGGCCCATTGGCTGATTTCAGTCAAAATCTGAGGAAGCAGTTCATCAACAGAGGCAGCCGTCCGTGCACAGAGCATCCTCCCCGCGCCCTGCAAGCCGCACTGCGGGTTTTGCTCTCAGACACTACAGAATCCCCGTAGAAAAGACCTTGCATCCCACCTACACAAATTTTGGTGGGAGTTTGTGGCTTGCTGGACATGAGAGGATCCAACTATAAATCCATGGATTAGCTGTGCTGCTTTTTAACTTTTTGGTGTAAGGGTTTTTATTATAAGGAAGAGCACTGGCGCTAAATCCAATTAAATTCTCAGGTGGAAATGACCTTACAGCCATCTTTTTGCTGGGATATCTGCATTAGCCCAAAACACAAGAGAAACAAATGAGGATCATCAGCAAATGATGGCAATGTTAATTACACCAGTACTAAGCTCTGGAGTGATAGAAAAGCACCAGGCTGGCCCCACTAGGAAGGATTTATGGTTTCCAAAGGCAGAACAACCTAACTAGGTACCCAAAGAGCACCAGAGCAGGAACATTTCCCCGTGGTGCTTCGTGGGACCTGCGAGAAGCACAGCAGGTTCCTGAGGAGGTGGTGGAGATTATGTTGATGAATATACAGCCTCATGGCACGAGGGAGCCCTTCCTCAAGTGCTTTCTGCAGGTTGTGCGAACAGGGCTGGGTGTGCCGGTGAACACCGAGCGCTGTGGGACCTGCTTCCAGGGGTTGCAGAGCAGAGGCAGCTCAGCTAACTGGCCACTGGCCAGCAAAACTCCTCGGGTAACGGCCAGCAAGCCCCATTCCCAGAGCAGCGGTGGCAAGGATGGTACGAAGTCCCCAGGCAGTCTAATTAATATCTACTATAAAGACGGTCTAAGCTGACCTCACTCACTTTTATCTGGGAAATACGTGACCCCAGCCCAGCAGCAAGGTGTGCAGGAATGAGGGGCAGAATGAATGAAAGCAGGTTTCCTTGGACTTTGTGTTTTGTGGTTGGGTGCACTGGTGTGAGCTCCCATCACAGCCTTCCCTTGGGGGCACGGACAGGGTTGCATAGGCAGCAGACACACAGGGGGTCTTTTGCAGGGGTTCTCTGCTGTCTGAGATGTGATGAGCTTGTGTTGACCTCCCTCTTCCTGCCAAGTGGGGGAATTAAGCAGATTATTCTTCTGTTTTATAGAATCACAGAATGGTTTGGGTTGGAAAGGACCTTAAAGATCATCGAGTTCCAACCCCCTGCCATGGGCAGGGACACCCTCCACTAGCCCAGGTTGCCCAAAGCCTCATCCAGCCTGGCCTTGAACCCCTCCAGGGATGGGGCATCCACAGCTTCTCTGGGCAACCTGTTCCAGTGTCTCACCACCCTCACAGTGAGCAGTTTTCTGCGGTCTTTTTCCAAGAAACTCAGCCATTGCTGAGCTATCACACTGGGCATAGTATCTTGCAGCTGTGGCTTAGAAGTCCTTTGCAATGTAGGATGAAACTGGGTGTTTGCATGAGCTTCTTTTCCTTCAGCAGAGGCAGGAACAGGCTGGGAGTCCATTAGAGGGACCCCCAGAAGCTTAGCTTATAATTAGGACCCTCCTACGTGAGGCACAGTTGTTCCTGGAGCAAATCCCCCAAGTACCTGGCTATAGGGGATGCCATCCCGTAATGCTGCCCCTGGGTCTTCTCCGAGAAGGGAAGCACCGAGCTGTGGTTGTGTTCTGGGATTCCCCCAGAGGCTTCACTAGGACCCAGGTTTCTTGGAGCTTGTGAGGATGATTGCTGATTCCTGAATAAATTAATGCGTTGCTTTCCTTCAGGATATTAATATGTGCTAGACTGAAGAGCTGACCAAGCTCAATTTTTTCAGCTCATTACCACCAGATATAAATCTGGTCAATGAACAAGTCAATAAACACCCAGGGCAGGTGGGCTTGGTAAGGAGCTGGTTTGATAAAGTGCCCATTTGTACTGCAACAGAGCTGGCTGTGGGCATCTTCCTGGCAGTCATCACTTCACAAGGAGGCGTAAAATAATTCCTGGCCATTGCTATTGCTTGCCTTGCCTTTTTGCAATGCATGGTGCTTTTTAGCTACGACTTATTTTCTGCACTTCTCTTGATTGTTTTTAATGCATATAACTAACCCTCTTTGTAGCTTATCCTCTTCTCCTCAGGAAGGTTTCTGCATGAAAGTTAAACATGCTTCTCTTCTTCGACGGGTTTTTCTTTTGCCTTCCTTTTTAAAATCTAAAATATCAGCGATGAATTGACGCGCAGCCCGAGCGGGCTGAGGCTGCAGTGACACCCGCTTCCTCCTGCCGCCTCGCGGGCTGCAGCCTCAGCACACAGAGCGTGGATGGTTGTTTCCCTGTCGTATTTAATGAAAGATCTTCGGATAACAGGTTACGCATCACCACTGCTGGGCATGCCCTGACACTCCCCAAAGGAGTTTCCCCTCCCTGCATTAGAGCTGTCGTAACCACGGGCACCTCTGGGAGCGGCGGTGACATCTTGAATGGTTTAACCTGACTGCCGCAGAAGATGAGACACCTCTATTATTACTGATTATTTAGTTGGGTTTTTTTTTAAAGTTTGGATAAATTTGTTCTATGTGAGCCCTGCAAAAACAGCTCTACTGTCTTCTCCTGGGGAGCCGAGCGAAAGCCTGTACCCGAACATTTTTGGGAATTTCACACGGAGAAGGGTGCCACTGAGCCGCTGCTTTCTTTTTAGAGAAAATTTTACCTCTCAGCCCAAAGCAGAAATACAAAAAGGTGCCAGCTTCCCTCTGCACAGCTCTGGAAGCTTCCTTGCCACAGGTGGGAGGTAAGCAGAGACCACCCACGCACAGCCAGCCGGACCACACAGCCCCGCCACCACCCCAGGCTTCAGAGCAGTTACGGCTGAGCCAAGCCAGAGCAGTATGGGCGAAGGGAAGGTGCACAGGTTGTAAAACTAAAGGCAGACTCCAAGCCAGACTGCTTCGAAAGAGTTTTTTTCTTTCTCTTTGCATTAAATGTATAGGCTCTGGCACTAGCTATGCCAGGTTATTGATGCTCAGAATGATACAGCTCAAGGAAATTTTTCTAATAGTATCGCACAACAGAAGATTTTTAGGACAAGCATTACAAAAGAGGTCTTTTTCCAAGAGTGGAGCGATTTTCAGCAGGAAAATGTGGAGTGTCGTGATGCATTGCTGGTAAGACTGACCACAACCATGCAGCAGTGCAAAGTCCTGCGCCCGGAGGACGACAGGTTGATACAGAGGGACCAAGAGCTCTTCCCTTTCTGTGATGCTGGGAGGCGGCTGGCTGCTCTTCTCTTTACTTGTTCTTTCGGTAACCAAGAAGTTTTGAATCATTTTGGGCTAAGCGACCAATAGAACAACTACATTAAGTCAAAGTAAAGGTAAAAGTAAAAATTAATCTTTGCGTAGTGCAATTGTGCATATTCTTTGGACTTGTTTTCACCAGGTTATCTCAAACTGAAATACAGAGTGTGAGTATTTTTTTCCTTCTGAATGACCACAGTTGCAGCACTGGTCTTGGAAGGACACTCACCTCTTCAGTGTAGCAAGGGTGTAATAGGCACGCAGCTACATTTGCGAAAGTTTTATCTTGATCTGTGTTATGTTTGATGAGTTGTAACTGCTCCATTAACTTCAGAGTGTGTTGGGAAAAGCCATGAACGAGACTTATTGAGGGAGCACCAACACAACGAGCTGGAGCCAAAGCTGGCAGCTGGTGCAGCGCCTGCAGAAAGAGCTGGTGCACAAGCAGGTCTCTGCAGGGAAACTCGATCCAGAGAGAGCTCATCCACGCTGATGCTGTTTCTCTTTTAGGCTGCTAACCAGCGCAGCTCAGGGTAACACGCTCACGCAATCGGGAGGTTTGGTCCGTGCTGCTTTGCATCCCTGCTGGCAGAAGTTTCTGACCCGATGTGTTATTTGACCTTCGTGCTCAAATGCACCCTTCTGCCAGTGCAACACCACGGGGCTTGGCTCTGCCCTGTTACCCAGGTTGGGCAGAGGTGCCAGAGATGACGTTGCCATCTAGATACTAGAAAAAATTTCTTCACTGCAACAGTTCTCAGGCATTGGAACAGGCTGCCCAGGGCAGTGGTGGAGTCACCATCCCTGGAGGGGGTCAAGAAACGTGTGGATGTGGTGCTTGGGGACATGGGTTAGTGGGATGGGTGGTGTTGGGTTGATGGTTGGACTTGATGATCCTTGAGGTCTTTGCCAACCTTAACGATTCTATGATTCGATGATTCTGTCTCATCCCCAGGTCTCGGTGTGAGGCGCTGGCCCAGGCAGGAGGAGCAGCGGGGCTCAGCTCTCCCCACACCCCAGCTTGTGCTGCGCCAGAAGCCCCCCAGAACAGCGCACATGCTCTGCGTGGAGCTAGCCCTCCATCCGCAGCATTCACTTCTCTTGTGTTTCTCCTTTGTCTCCCAAAGCCCATAGCTGTGTCAGGGAAGGTGTCCCTGCAGAAACAGGCACCTGGTCCAGGGGACGGACAGACAGCTCGTCATGCCGACAGCTTGAGAGCATCTCTGGAGGGGAATTGTCAACCAAATAGGAAAGTGCCTTCATGGAAAGGAAACCTTTCCCCAAGGAGCTGAAGGATCTCCCAGGCTTGGAGACCATGCACCCCAGCCAGGTGTCCTCACCGGGGTGTCCAGGAGCGAGAGAGGAGAGAGGCTGGAAAAGGAGCAGCAAGGATGGAGGACGATGAGAGCGGGGGGGTAAAGAGTGCTTGAGGAAAACCTGTGATTGACTGACTCACAGAAGACGGAGCTAACCTCTAATGTGAAATGACATGGCACTCCTTTCAGGTAGGGTGAAACAGCTGAGGGCTCCGTCTTTCTGTTACACAAATATGCTGATTTCCGAGGACTGGAGCTTTCTAGGGCAGTAATTAAGCTTTAAATTGAGAGACGAAATGTAGAATAAATATCTCATTAACCTTGACAAAGCACAATCTTTCTGCACAGCTCATAGCAAAAGAGAAAGTGAGGGTGAAGGACGGGATAAAAGAGGCGTCAGCTTCCCTGCGTGTCTGGCACTTGGAGTGTCTGCTCAGCTGGAGGGGCCCAGCACACATCCACCACCTCCTCTCAGAAACCAGCACGTCGCAGGCTATTTCAAGGATAAAGAAAGATTTTTCTACTCTTTCCTCACTGAAACTGGGAACACACTACAGCACGGGCATAGATGCCAAAAATCCCAGAGAAACGAAAAGAGGAAGTTTGGGTCTGCACCCTAGCTGTAGGGCTCTGTGCCCTGCACAGGGAGATCTGGGATTTGCCACTTTTAGGATTGTTGTGGGTTTTTTTTCCAAATACCATCATTGCCTCGGGTGAAACGTGCAAAGAGCTCAGCAAACAGGGCCCTGGACACGGCACATGTGCTAACCACCCTGTCATTGAATGCAGAGTCCAGATGTTTGCCAGCTGCAAGATTTCTCTGGGCTGCCTGCTCTCATCTTCCTCTTGTTTGCTCTCTCTAGAAAAGAGGATTTATGAGTTTAGCCTAAGAGACAGGAAACATTGGCTGTGTGTTCTTATTGTCACAGCCACTGTTTCTGAAAGTGGCACAAAGAGGAGCTTGACCTCTCTCACGTGCACCTTCATGAGCCAACAGAAGAGAAAAGAAATGGCAAAAAGCCTTCACAGCCGAGAGGACTTCGTTCCTAAGGGCACAGCAGGGTTGAGCTGGGCGGTTATTTCAGAAATCGCTCCATTAACATTCTTATGCAAATGAAATGTGAATCCTTGAAAAAAGAGCCACGGTGCCAACCGATTGAAACAAGACAGGGCAAGAACTAGCTAGCGAGAGGCTGGCCCATTTGAGGAGATATAACAGCTGAAAGGATGCAGGTCGACTTCCTAAGACTAGCCTAGCTAGTCTTCACCGGTGTGAAGCAACTAAATAGCAGCTTGCAAAAGCTATTTGGCAGGTTTGTGGGTGTTGTTGTGTAATGAGACAAACAGAAACATTTGTCTAATA